>JAAXNX010000383.1:0-31302 GCA_036491905.1 Folsomia manolachei
AAAAAACGGAGTAAGCAGATGCAAATCTTGGGAGAGGTGTGCAAGGCTGAAGGAGAAAACAACGCTTGACGAGATACGAGAAGAGGTACGGAACCGTTGGATGAGAATCCTTCAGAGAAAGTGAGTTTGGGAGAAAGTGCTCCTCGCAGTTTTGTGTTGGCCACCAACCAAGTCAGCACGAATTCCCTGGTTTTGACAGAGAAGGGAGAGAGAGCCAGTCCCACTAACTTACTTCACACCCTGCCAGGCTGCCAGACTAAAACTTTCTCTTCGTCCAAATAGTAAGGCCTAGGTCTACTTCACTCTAATATTGAAGAACATGAAAGTAAGTGAGTGAAAGCTGAACCAACCAGGTTGGGGTTGGGGCTAAACTAAGTCAATTTCTAACACATGAACATGTTCACGTTGCGATGTTCTGATCAGAACATGGGACCACATGCCGTAACCATACATGTCTTATTTTTTGCGGAACCAAAACTCCATCCTGTAATCCACACTTTCCAAAGAGAAAGTTAATGTCGAGACTTTCATTCCATTGTCTCTGATAGAGAAACTAAAGCTTGAATGAGAGAGAAAGCCAAGAAATAGCTGTGTATGATAATATGATAGGAAATCTGCATTATTCTATTGAAGCAGAAATGACTTTCTGAACTATCCAATTGTCTTCATTTCATTGTCTTGCTATGTCATTTAGTGGTTTGGTCCTTTTGATTCGAATCAAGTCTTTTCCTTCCATCCAAGTGATGACAGAACACATTTTCTTTGGATGATTTTGATTTAGCTTCACTTTACATAAAAAGTTGTAAAACTCTGAAAGAAAAAGTTTTAAACATTTTCACTTCCTTTTCTTCCCATACAGAGATTTTAGATTTCTCGGGTGAAAACATATGGGAGAACGTGTGAAAATGAAGGTTGAGTCTTCATTTTCGTGAAGCAATTCATTGTTTCCATTCTTGAACTTAAGTTTTTCTTTGGAAATGTGAGATTTTTAAAACATTCTGTAACAACGCGTGAAGACAATAGTACATGGTTGGGTGGAGCAGTCTGCCTATTTCACCAAATGTATATGAAAACAATTCACGTATATGAAACAGTTTTCCACACAGACAAATAAAGCTTATTGTGATTCAAATTCAACCTGAATAAGAGATGAGACACGTTATTTAGTCCTATTTTTATTTTTCTTTTTCAAACTTTTTATTTTCAACATCTGCACAATATTGTCCGTGTATCATAAGACTTTTTCTTATCTAGGTATAGTGAAAAGTATCAAAAAAAGGTGTAACGTAAATCTTTACGCCTAAGGAGATGAATTATGTTCGTTGGTTTCATTCAATTAAAGACTCGCCAGTAAGCTATAATCTGGCTGGTATTTAAATTGGACTGAGAAGCTGCAACAGTTTTAATAATAGAAATGCTTAAATTACATTTTAATATGTACTAAACTTCGTTATAATTTTTGCGTACTATAATATTTGGGTCTGCATATTTAGTGGTAGCATAAGGCAGGAATCAGCATATTTCGTTGGCATGTTTGGATTTGTTTTATGATGGATTAGAATAAAATTACGTTTACAAATTTTCAAATTTGTTATTGAATGGTGCATGGATCAACATGAAGGAAAACTCATTGTGACACGCGCTTAAGTAGTTTAATAATTTTTCGTTACAATTTATAAGTTAGAAATTCTAACACATAAGTTTTGACTATTACAAGATATCGAATGTAAGCGAAATGCAAAATCATTAGAAAAGATACTGGGGGCATTTGGATTTAATATAATAATTGATACAAAACCAAAACTTTAGACACATCCGATTTGGGCTAAACTCAGTCATCACAAATCTACATTTTATTGAATACCGACCGAATGGAAGATTGAAGTAATTTGACTTTCAAAGTGTTTTGTTCCACGAAGTGATTCATCTTTGTCTTCATTGTATAAATTAATCAAATATAATATTGAGCTCAAACTAACCCAAACCCTGACATTTTGACATTGTATACGATAGTAATTCGATAAGGAATAGTAATTAGATTGCTATTCTCCTCTCATCTATAGCAGAATCTCCTGCCAATTTCATACTGATAGTCTTCCAACCACTGCTGCTAAATCTTGCAGACTTTACAGCAACCGCACACAAAGAGTTATGCAGGCAGCCAAAACCTCCTTCCGAATTTGTTGCATGTTGGTGGGATTTTGTCTCTAATCTAAAATTATGCACTCAATTTCCTTGATTATTTTCTCCAAACCGTATCTCTTTATCCATCCCAACAGCCTACAATGCCACGCTAACGAGATCCCAATTGGTAAATAATGTAATCTTGTAAGCTTCAACTTATTTGCAGGAGGGTAGCTTAAGTTAAGTTAAAACTGTGATAATTTGCTCCAAACTTTTTGGTTTCCTGTCGTCTTCTAAACTATCTTGTTCCCCAACCAACCCCCATCCAATTCTGATGACTGTAGCAAACTGACTAATCAGTATGCTGGCTGGTGGACCTGGACCACTTTATTTCCTGGAAGAAAAGAAAGCACAAACACTTATTACATAAACCCAGTTAAGCCTGCATGAACATGAACTAAGGACAGTCTTAAAAGTTACGGAGAAGTCTCCAAAATCTTAGAAAGAACTTCAACTCACCCATTTGATTTTACTCAGTTTCATTCTTATCCCACCGAATAATTTTTGTCTGTGTGGGAGGTGCATTTGACTAGAATTGATTACTTGTAGATAAATGAACGCTTATTCTTCTTCCGATTTTTGGTGTCCTTCCAAAAACTGGGATTCAATTCTTAAGACCTTAAAGCACCGCGTTAAGTACCACCACATAAAATGAGGCTTCCTCCATCCTCCCCTCATTCCCATTTAGGAAAGAGTTTGATCAAGGAATTTAGCTCGACCTCTAAGTATTTACGTTGGCCTGAAATTGGAGAGTTTGGCTTTGAATTCGATGGACAGGAAATCCAACTGCCTGTATTTCAGGATTTGTGCATTGTTGTCGAGGATTTCTAAGGAATGAACAGAGCACAAAGAAGAATTAGGGAAAGAGGACATTTATCTTCCTTTTTGTTCTCTCTCTGTGCTTACTCTTTCCAATTCCAAGGCAAGTCTCAATTCCAATCCAACCAATGCAAGAGTAATACAAACTGGAAACTTTATACTAATAGGGACCAGATTTACTGAGAGCATATCTTATTTCTGCTTATTTATTCATCCTATCTCTGATTGTGAACCAGTTTACGGGTTGGAATTCACCCATCAGTGACGGTGAAAGCAAAAACGAATGTTTTTGTGTTGTTGGGTGATCCAGTTTTTCTCCACTGCTCTACATGCCTTTGCAGCTGCTTTCACCAGGAGAAGGACTGAATTTTCACTATCATCACTTTTTTTGAGTCTCATCCCATCCATTAAGAAGTCATTTGCCTACAGTAACTCTAGATCTCAGTTTGTATGCAATCCTAATTCGTCTTGTTTACTTGACTTCCATCTGAAAGCTTTTAAGTAACACAAGTCAATCCAAACTAAACTAAAATGGATGTTGTGCTTGTCTTTCAATCATTCCAACTTTTTCTAACAGAGACAGACACGGAATGGGATGGATGACGAATGTTGAGAAATGTATGCTCGAAAAAGTTTACTGTTATATTACTTTTCTTTTTGGGTATTGGATGAAACATTCTTGGAAGTAATTTACATGTTCTGGATCGGGTTTGTGTTCTTGTTAAGCTTGGTTACATTCTTGAAGTCGTATATTTGTTGTAGTAATGGCGTGAGTAGTTCGAGCACTATTTATATTTATTAGGGAATTTAATTTATTGGTGGGAGTGAGATGTAGTGAGTACCTACATGCATTTATGGCTTGTTATGTATATCGTTTCGTGGAAAAAAGGACAGTCGTAGCGTTCCGAGTTTTTTGGAAGAGATGAAGGGCAAAAATACATATACATACATGATTTGATTTACTGAATGACCTTAATCATTAAGATTAGAACAATCATAAAAAGTTTGTTAAGTTATTCAACTGAACCTGTGGGAGGCTGATTACATAACTTTAATCATCGTGAAGTAATTTCGATGATTGGCTTGCACAAGTTTTTTTGCTCTTTGTTAGTTGTAAAATTGGCAGAGAAAAATCCGAGGTATTTTGTCTCTTCCAGAACATCGGCTATTTGAAATTGTAGGAATGCGTGGAATTTAGTGAAAAGCTCAAATGGCAAATGATCACCAAGTTCGCGAATTGTGCATACAATACAGTTCCAATTTTTGATTGACACCCACCTATTTCCAATTCAAACTCCGCTTTGATCTCTGTTTCATCTCTATTTCAATCGGTGTGCCGTGTACACTTATGATTACATAACTTTAATCATCGTGAAGTAATTTCGATGATTGGCTTGCACAAGTTTTTTTGCTCTTTGTTAGTTGTAAAATTGGCAGAGAAAAATCCGAAGTATTTTGTCTCTTCCAGAACATCGGCTATTTGAAATTGTAGGAATTTAGTGAAAAGCTCAAATGGCAAATGATCACCAAGTTCGCGAATTGTGCATACAATACAGTTCCAATTTCTGATTGACACCCACCTATTTCCAATTCAAACTCCGCTTTGATCTCTGTTTCATCTCTATTTCAATCGGTGTGCCGTGTACACTTTTAAATAATATATCACTCCTGCATACAAATTCCTCAGTACCAACACTCCTTCAAATGGAAACGTTATATAGGAATACCAAGCATCTAAAGAGAACAATTGAAAATCCGGCAAATAGAAATGTGAGAAGCCATTCAAACACAAAATGGGAAGCATATGGAATCAATTCGCTATCTCAGCGGACCAAACAAATCGTCACGATTCTAGAAGTTCTAAAAAAGGATAGTGTAACCCTATGACCCTCCTCATGGGGAAGTTGTCCACATGTCAATGTCAAACGCGACATTGAACTAGTTGCCGGCGTCATTCCCTACAGACCAAATTTAATTTGGTTTCAATTCAACTCCTATCTGCATGACCTTCGTGCACAATGACATCTTGCACGGCTGTCCGTGTCACGGATTTTGTTGCCTCGCTCAAATATATTCACGTTATTTCAGTCAAAAATCTCTTGTGCTGATAGCAAATTCCTTTGAGGCAAAGAGATGCAGCTTTCGCCAATAAAAGGTCCTGAGTGAGACAATGCAAAGCATTTGGCTGCAAATGGGACATTCGAGTATCTAGTTGTTAACATTGCATTCCAATCTTGAGCTGTCTAGTGCTATTTCTAGTATTGCACTTTTTTATGCAGTAGTTTCGAGGGAAAGTTGAGAAGTAAACGGTTCTGACCAAGTTGTGCTCAGGCATGTTGATAACAATGAAGGAGAAAGTTTCACGAGTCCCGAAGGCACTATTTTCTCATATCTTTACAAGTGCTGACAGTTTTATAGTGACTACCTTTCCTAATGCATTACACATTTGATATTAAGTTAGATACATGTATATAAGATGTTGAAGCGGAATTATCTGACTTGTGAATTAATAAAATTTATTCCTGGAATTTTCTTGCCATTAATTTACAAGTAATTGAGGATGCTCTCCATCTTTAGAGTTGGACAAAGAATTCCACAGTTGGTAGTTCTTGAGTAGCTATGTTGTTAAAAAGAACTTTCTTTTGCAATAAAAATGACACTGACAACAAAACATTGCTTTAGATAAGTAGTAAAACAAGTCAGGTACTTAATCCCAAGTCCGAATGACTTTCGGTTATTTCGTGTTTTATTACTTGGTAAAAAGATTTTGATAGATTCCATGCACAAATTCTGCGTCCTACCTATATGTAGGTGTAGGTAGTTCAAGTTTATATCCAAATTTTCTCTACAAAAATAGTTTTAATATTTGGATTGAAATAAAAATTCAAAGAAAGTCACTTCACTAGGAGTCACGTATTATCTTCTTTTACAGGGACCACATCAAATTTGTAAGACTTTCCTCAAACTGCAAACTATAAAATAAAGGGCATCGTCGTCAGAGATTTCTCAGTAAAATGACTCGTCGGAACCACTTGTGTCGTGATTTATTACATTTTCTTCTTCAGCTTCTGCAAGTGCTTTTTGACAGTAATGTCTCCAGTTTTTTTCAAAAGTCCATTGTTATGATGGCCCGTTTCCGTATTCTGTTTCTCAGGAAGAAGAGCCATTTCCCATAAACAACCCTTCAGCCACCCAAGACGAGAAGTATATTTAAGTACCTATTCCCCTCCCGCAGATATTATTATTATGATTATTAGCTCATTCCATGGAGTTAGTCCAGAATATCATGTAGAATGGAGACAACGCTGGCGGAACGACCTGGAGAAAGCAGATAAGAATTGGAGGCAGTGGGTCCATCTGTAACACACGACTCATTATCCAGAATGATCCTCCATTCTCCTTTGTCAGTCTGATTACTCAAGACTTATTATCTGTCTGTCAGATTTTCATAAATCTCACCCAGCCGAGGTATCATGATTGTGCAATAATTTGCATAAGTGTAAATATTTCACGCTTTGTTGGCCAATCTCCTGGAGATCAGTCAGTTTATACGAATAAGCTCTTATTGCATTAATGTGCCTTGCAATTTCATGTTTTCATATAATTGCTAATACATTTTCGCATAACATGGATTATAAGATGATTAAGTTAAATAAATAATTGAGATTGATCCCATTTGAAGTTTGCATGCGATGAGATGATGAGCCACTTACTATATAGGTTGCGTTATAAAACGCTAATTGGCAACATTACTGAAAATTGCTTACATGAAGGATTTATAAAATTATTTTTAACAAATGTCCCACTTTCCAGGTTGGAGAAATAAAATTATTATAAGAAGAACTGTCTGGTGATCTATCAAAAAAGTTGTAACTTACATGACTCGTAATTTCAATAAATTATTGTACATATGAAGATATAATGCAATTTACTTTATCTAACTAGCGGATCAATTTGAAATAAGTTATAAACGCAGGAGGTTGCATAAATATATCTGTCGCCTTACAAAAGCGATGTTCAATTCAAAAGATCAACGCTTCGCCGAAAAAGCGGATATCAAGCATCTCAAAGGAAATAAAAGCCTGAAATGAAAGTAATTGGGTTCAGGGAACAAAATTTATTTGAAATTTCTTGTATTCATGAATAAGATACGTCTAGCATAACTAGCACACTGTAAGGAAGAGTTCTTTCAAAATCAAGCGAAAGAAATATCTATAATTTAGTTATAAATTAGCGTTTCAGAAGGATTAAAATAGTTTCAACTCTTTCGAATTAGCTTGATCATAGAGACAACTTCCCAGGCTTCAAAGGGACATGTCGTAAAAAGTTGACTACATTGTTGAGGACTTTTAAGCCTGCTCCATCGAGCCATGGCTGTGACGAAAGGATCCTAGACAAAGTGGAGACAATTCAGATTAAAAAACTAGGAATTATACAATAATCGTTTGTTGTATGACGATACCTCATTTTTACCAACTATCGTAAGTCTTCTCCCATTCCGTCCCTGACTTTTAGTTTGACTGTCCAATTCCCCTTTTCTTTTAACACCAATGTCACCCACAAAATATGGTAGGACAACATCTTTAAGCAAAGAAGAACCCAGTTTAAGAGGAAGTGACATTGCAGAGTTTGTCCAACTTGAGGTCTTTTTCTTCATCGCCTCTGCTTTCTCTTCAGCCATCAATTCCTCCATTAATTTTTGCATTTCCAATTTTTCTTTATGATGTAGTAATGGATCGTTCAATAACATCTCTTTGCTGTCTTTTTCATCTCTTGTTTTCTCTTCGTCATCGTCATCTTCGTCACTGTCCTCATCGTCACGGCTGTGTTGAACTACTGGATAATGCAGATTAGTGGCAGTTTCAGACCCAAAGTCATGCTTAAACTTTTCAGTGGCATCTCCTAGCTCCCTTCACGAAATAAGAATTATAAATAAAAATTCATTTTGAGATTATCCTTGTCACATAATAAGATCGTTATTTGATGATTGACGCTGTTGGTCTGTCAATTTGCGTACATTGGAGGACCACCCGGGAACGCGGTAAGAAGTCGAAGATATCCATCAGCCAAGTCATTCAAACTCACACGTCCCAGTTTATCAGTAGTAAAAGCTCCAGATTTTGTAAGTGTGCACAATACCTGAAGAACCATACTTATTGCCTTATTTTTGGAATTGAGGACACTCAAGTGAAAATGTGTACAGAACAAACCTTGGGAAAGCACTTCATCCTATCAAATAGCCGAATTTCTTGCAATCGGTCCAATGTGAGGACGGGACGAGATGCTGCAATCGTAATATCCGTCAAATTTCCGCTTCTTGATCGAACCACGTCTCTAGCAGTAGAATCTAATATAATTGGACCACAGAATAGACAATTTGTAGTCAATCGCCCGTAGCAAAGGAATACATATTGTGCTTCACATGAGTCAGTTACATGCACTTGGAACAAACAATAGTAGATGAGCTATCCAGTCCAGTACCAAAATCATGTGGTAATTGCTTTTACCTTTGACAAGTAGCCAAAGCAAAGGAAGAACAAAAGTTAATGTTCTACAAGGAGTGGTTTTTCCCATAGTCAAACAATCCAGGGCTGGATTATCCGTTGAAGCGTGCTTTTCAGAGTGGGGGCTAATTTGACACTTTGTTTGCTTTCTCTCTGCTCTGAGTTTATTACTTTGGATCCTCGTTAGTCCCAGACCAGGTTCCAGTTTTATTGGTTTTTGTGCAAGTAGGTACTGATACTATGTAAGTTTGTCAAATGCTATAAGCAACTACAGTGTTCAGCACTTTAATGGAAAGCAGATTGAGTGTCGGTAAACATTGTGCATATGAAGAATGACAATTATTAATTGACCACATCTAAAGGGTGGACACGACATTGTGGACTTTAAAAGCTTGACCATAACCAAAGGCATACTACATAAAGGTGCCCTAGTAGAGTAGCAGTAAGGACTAGTTGTAAGTTTTAGTAGACATGAAGCAACTTTCATTTTCACTATGCTATTAAAAATTTGCTACTTGTTAGTCAAAGATATAAAATGACGATGAAAATGAAGTTTATATCAAAGAGAAACCCGGTAGTATGAATGCGGGCTGCATTTTATATCAATAACAAAACGATAAGATTGCCAATTGATAACTGACTAAGTCTTACACTTTATCGCATCATTCTAGGCAGCGACCTTCACCTTGTAAGGAATACGTGCAGTTATTTGGCAATAATGCTAGCTGAACCGGTTCTAATCTTCTGTTCAATTTCATCGAGACATCTGAATTTAAATCAAATACGTGCTGACGTTAACGCCATACTATATCGACATCTTTGGAAAAACATTCAAAACTTTTATAAATGAAGCGATTATAGCCCACCAATGCACTTAAGTACGGAATAAAATTAAATACAGGTAACAAATTATATGCATAAAGCTCCAATGAAATTACAAAGCGGTCATATTTTAAGCAATGACATTTATGGGAAGCACACAAATATTTTCAGGAAAAGTTGTGGTCAAAAATGAAAGAACACAAGTCAAGGTTTTTCTCGCCACAAAGCCACGAATTATTTCTTGGAAATTATTTTGTTGTAACAAGGAAAACCACAAATAATTTCGGACAAATATGTTCCGGAAAAATATAGAATACAGTTGTACATTATTATATTATTGTACAGGATTTAAAATATATCAAGTAATGCTATTATAACAAAATTTAATGCCATTGTACTCATTGCAATGAACCTTTAAGAATTTCATAATTTCCAAAAAGTTTCAAAATGAATTCCACACTGAATAGTAAAAAATATCAAAATTTGACAATAGATATAGAAGACGAAACCAATGATGACACGGACACGAACCTAAATTTTTCAGATAACTCTACGCTATCAAATTTCTCAAATTCGACAACAAATAACAACGGAACTGCTGGAACTGATAATGAAGCAGACCAAGTTTATGCAATCAGCAACGCCGTTTCAATCGTTTTTATAATTTTTGTTGTTCTCGTCATTTTCTTTTGGAGAAGATATCAGAGAAATAAGGTAACTGTTCCAACACACGGAATATTATCCAATTATTAAGAAATTAAACTCATTAACATAAACTCATTTGAATTTTACTTTACAGAAAAAATTAAAGAAATTAACAAAGGAAGAAGTGTCAAAGTTCCTGGAGGGTGACTCTGTAAGTGGAGATCCTTCACTTGATCCAGAATCCAATCTGCCATTTTCCATACCTTACGACAGAAACTTTGAAATTGATTTGAAAGACGTGGACATTGATCGGAATGCTCTTCTCGGATCTGGGGCGTATGGTTTGGTATTTAAGGGAAAGTTGTTGCAAAATAATTTGCCCATCGCGATTAAAACACTGAAGCCAAATGCGGACATTTTGTATTTTCGATCCCTTCTCTCCGAACTGAAAGTAATGACTTTTATTGGAGAGCATGAGAACATTGTGCGGTGTATTGGAGCTTCGACATCGGAATTAAAATCCAGTAAAATTCTTGATATTTTTTGTAGTACAATAAAGTTGACGCCATTTACAAGTTTTATTTGTATTCAAATAGGAAAACTGTATATAATCGTGGAGTTTTGCGCCCTTGGCTCAATGGAGTCCTATCTTCGAGATCATCGAGATGATTTTAAACATTTGAACCAAAATCGTCCTATTTCCGATTGTGAGTATCAGAATTTTAAAATTGCTTCAGATCCAGGATTACTCTCTCCAGAGGAAATTCAAGAAAAGAGAATTTCCAACTCAAAATATGTCAATTTGTCGAGAAACAGTGGATGTAAAGAGAAATTGGGTGTGGTGGATTTGATTCGGTGGGGATATGAAATTAGTAATGCGATGGAATACTTGTGTACTAAGAAGGTGAAATATTTGTATGGTAACATTCATTTGGATTGAAAATGATTACAATTAGATTTTCTTGTGTTGCAGGTGGTGCATGGTTAGTTCTATTAATTAGATATAATGGGCATTTTAGCCAAACAAAATTATTTATGACATTATAATACATTTCCATAATGTGCGTAGGTGATCTAAGCCACAAGAAACGTGCTTTTGAATGAGTACAGAAAAGTGAAACTAACCGACTTCGGTTTATCCAGGTAGCCGTATTTATAACTGATATGTATTCTCATTAATTGCTACATGTTTCTTTTCGAATCCCAGACAAATGCTCAATTACAGTACCTATGTCAAGACTGCAACAAAACAGGTCAGATACAATTGACAAATGGAATGATAAAAGCTGTCTTGGAATTGTTTGGCAAAACTGGAACAATGAATTTTTGCAATTTATTTTAGAATCCCTTGCCTTGGCGTCATATCTCCCTTGAGACAATGAAACACTCGACATTTTCGACAAAATCTGATGTATATAAACCTACTTTAAAAACTATTACTTTAATTATGACCAAACCGACAGATTTTTGTGTAATTATGATTTAGGTCTGGTCTTTTGGAATCACTTTATGGGAAATTTTTTCTTTGGCTCAAGTACCTTACCCGGGTATTTTTTTATACAATTTTTTATAAACTTATAATTTATATTTTTACTTTATAATGCAATAAAATATCATTTGTGTTCAAGGTCTGGCATACTCAAATGAGTTTATCCGAATGTTGGAGAAAGGTCTGCTGATATTAGCAATTTTCAATGTAAGAATATAAGAATAATATCAACTGTGCCAATCCAGGTCTCCGGATGAACTGTCCCAATGATTTTACACCACCGGCCATGTAATGAAATTTTAAAATGTCTTGTAATTAGATTTCTTTTAACTCTACATGTTCTTTTTCTTTTAGATATAAGATTATGGTTGACACATGGCATGAATGTCCAAATGAAAGACCAACCTTTGCAGAACTGAAGGATTTATTACTAGAGCTTTGCCTCGATGCTTGAACGAATTCAAAATATATTTATTATATGATACTACTATTTATACAAATATTCTAATATTATAGTTCAACTGCAACAAATAAACATGATAGGAGATCTCACCATTACCATACAATACATTTGTTGACTATCCACCCAATTGTACTTTTTTTATTCGCAATTTTCAGCAAACCCTTGAACTTTTGTTCACATTGCCAAAAAAAGCGTTCAATATTACAGAGACACCCGTATTTTACAACAAATGCACAGTAATCTGAAAACATGCAGAAAGTCCAGATTCGAATGAAGATTCGGAAAGGTCTGAACATTACACGAATTTGTAAAAATATTTTTGTCTATCGGACGAAATGAAGTAGGGTCAAACTAATTAATGGAATGTCAACCATAACTGAGCTTGTCATATCCATTAAACTTGATCACATCATGCATCACATCATGGATTGAGATGTCTTGTTGGCGTTTAGAGTAATGACTTCGTGCGGTATACAAGTGATGTGTGTGCTATGCTAAAGGTATTTTTCGAGTGCATATAAGATCATTTGTCTTTTAAGCTCAGTAAAGGAACCAACAAGAGGCTAAAAATAACTTGAAAAAAACATAAGTTAGCAGTTTACGAATGCTTCTCCCCATGTCCGTCCCCTCTCAATTCATTTTCGTCCAATTTAGTTGAAATCTGGTTGAATCTTATTAAATGCGTGTGCAGTCAAGTGAATGATTTCCACGCAACTTTACTTGAAACTTTTTTTCAAGCTTGTAGACGGATTTTGAATCTCATTAAATCAAACTTCAATTTGGAACTTTGAAGCTTTTAAGATTAATTTTGTGGTAGTCGGTCGCAAAAGTTTTGTAAGACGTTAAAACTTTGACCCACAAAAAAATAAAAGAATCGAAATGGCCAGTGAGAATACAGTCATGTCAATAGTCTGGGCAGTCATTTTGATTCTAATTGGATTCTGGATAGCTGCCATTTGTGCCGGGGCATACATTATCTCGTATTGTTTAGAGGCTTGTGTACCTCAACTCAAGGTATGGATCATTCTTTCGACTTACAATTGATTTAAAATAAAGTCGAAGACAAAAATTACTTAGAAAATAAAATATTTTTTGTAGGACCTGTCCGAGATTCTATTGAAGGGAGTCCAGTTTCCAAATCTATGTGCAAAAAACATGATGACCGGTGCACCTTTGTCATTTGCTGCGACATAGTAAAGCAGTATGAATCATTTCCAGTTACTCAGCCATTGTCCGTTTGATGAGAGTTTTCTTTTGGACATCTTTGCAAACATGATTTGCCATTTACAACTTTCACAGTTATTCACGTAGCTATAAAATTGCTTCGACTTGTCCTGCCAATCTCTTAAATGTGTTCGCTTTATCTCGTCCTGGGAAGTATACTTTGCAATATTACTGAGTGAAAGTAGTTACAAACAATTTTACTACATAAAAAATAATAAAAATATTTATTACTCATTTCATTACTGGTCTATGTACTATATTTGTTGTGGCATTATCATTACATAAATCCGAGAGTGAATTCAAACTCAATTGTTAGGGGACCAATGAGAATGATCTGATGTGCCTGGCTCAATTACCAAAGGTTGCGAGCTGTAATCTGCATCCACTGCTCCTGGAGAAAGTTGTCCAGGACTCTTCAACTTCACTCCGGTCCAAGGTTTCATAAGGACCAAATAAGGCCGCTTCCCATTTTTGTAGGTTATACGTTTCTTCCCACTACCCCCACTTCCCAGTTCTGTAGGATCATCCATATCATGACTGGGAGGTTTTGGGGACGTCGAGGCAATTTCCGTCCAAGGATTTGGATTTCCGATGTCTGCCATGTGGAAGGGACGCACTTCCCCGGATCCTGATTCCACACTCATTGCATATGTTTCATCAATCGTGGTCGAATTGCTTTTAAATCCAATAAAACCCGGTCCATTATGATGAGGGTATTGGGAATTTTTATTGTAATTTATGGGCTTGCGACGTCTCTTGCTCGGAGGAGTGGTTGGTGGGTGGGTGGTGGTTTTCCGAGTGGGTGAGCGTGTCGTTTTAAACATGTCTGCTACTACTTGGTCGTAATAGGATTGGGTAAGTAGGGACAGGGGAGAGGGTGTGGTTGTGGTAGTTGTCCGGGCTGTGGTGGTATGTCGGGACGTGGTTGGCCGGGGCCTGAGAGGTTTGCGAGTGGTGGTTGTCAAAATTGGCGGAGATGTTACTATTTCTTCACTGCTATTGGTCTCATCTTCCTTTTCAGTGGATTTGTCAATTTCAATTGTGATTTTACTCGGAACATGGACATCATCATCTTCATAATGAGATGTTGGACGTCCCGTGGTTCGTTTGATGGACGTTTTCTTAATTGTACCACCACTAGTTGCAGGAGAACCCTTTTTCTTTGATGTTAAGGATGAAACAGTTCCTGAGCTGGCTGCTATTTTTGACCACATTGGTGAGGAATCATCCTCAGAAGATTCTTCTATGGATGGGGGTGGGGTTGAGTGTTTTTTTATTTTTAATTTGGGTTTGGTAGTGGTGACTTTCCCCGATTTTAGAACGGGGGAGTGTCTCGTTGGTGAGCGAGGTTTGACGGTGGGTTGTCGTGTGGGTGAAGGTGTTGGCCGGAATGTGGGGGCAGGTCGCTCAGTTGTCGCAAATGTTGGAGGTGTCCGTCGCCGGGGAGGAGTTGGCGATGGTTTTGGCTTTGGTCGTGGCTTTTTTACAGGTGATACGGTGGATGTTGCTGGTCGTCTTTTCTTTGATACGGCATATTTAGGACTTGGAGCTGGTTTTGTTCGTGGAGGTGCTGGGGTAGTGGTGGTAGTTGTGCTCTTTCTACGTTTATTAAGTTTCATAAAAATATCACTTGGAGAAGGCCTTCGGTGGTCATCCTCCAATTGTTCTCGAGATGGAGAAAGTTCATAGGAAGCGGAAATGGCTGGGTCCTGCCCTTCCGCGTCGACTTCAACAGAGTCAACAACGGGATGATAAGCAGTGTCGTCGTCAGCATTCTCGTTTTCTTCTACCTCATCATGAGGAATATCGGAATCGCCGTGAGGAGACTCAATCTCAATCACACCCTCTTCATTCTCCTAAACGAAAATGCAATGGGATGAGATTCACCATTTTGCCATGCACAAATAAGTTTACTCACATTTTTTGGAGGAAAGTTGAACATTAATTTCCACCTTTTCTCCGTTTGGAAGTGTATGACTGATCTGGGTTATGGGTTGCTTATTATTCTGCAATGGTTTTCGCGAGGATTGTTTCGTATCCTGTTGAGAATACTGCAAAATCTCTTTGGACAAGGACTCAACCGACTCATCACTTTCCTTGATATCTTTCCGAATTGATGCAATTATTTTAATGATATTATCATATGTGACTGGACACCCATTGTAGAGATAGTCGCATTGTTTTGTATCCTTCAAACTTTTTACCGATATCCACAGCAGTGGAATATATTTTAATTTCGTCATCCTGTTAAAATAGGAAACAAATTGATTACTAATTCTTTCAAAGAGAAGAGGGCAAACTCACAATTCCGGATCTAAAACTTCGACCTTCAATCCCAAATCGTTCTTTTGCCTTATTTTTCTTCTTCCTCCTCTTCTCAGAATCCTTGGCTGCCATAAGCATTGCCAATCTGTCCAAATTATGTTCCCATTCTTCAACTTTTTTCTTGTTAACTTTACCTCCACCCTTAAAAAATGGATCCTTTTCAAAGGAATCATCTTTCCCAAATGATAAATTGACCCAAGGGACCAAACTTGAGACGAGGGAGCCGATTTGTGAAGTAACGGATCCATGATTTTCATTATCATCCTGAATGAAGGATAACGGTTTAGTTCCCATCTCACCTTGACCACTACTCTGAGATAAATGGAGGACGGGACGTAGCCCGAAGGGAACATCGTCATGTTTACTGATAAGTTCCTTATCATTTGCAAGTTTCCGTTTGCTCAGAAGACGTTTCAAGGCTTCATTCCTTTTCTCCAAGAGACTGCCCTTGGGTGATCGTTCTAGTGGCTCATCATCACTTTCCTCGGAGGATGAGGCAGAATGAGACTGACGATGTTTGGCTTTGGGTTTTGGTTTGAGGAGTCCAGATTTCATTAGAAATATTGACAAAGCATCTTTACGAGGGTCGGATGATGTAGAGGACTTAATTTCTTCACTGCTACCATCATCTCTGGTATTATTTATGAGGGTTGTATTGGAACATGTAATTATTGCACAAGTTACCAAAGTCTACTTACGAAGTTGCGGATCTCATGAGTTGAATATAACTCCGGACAAAGTATGAATCCATATCTTTGGAATTTTGGGATGAGTCCACGCTTAGTCCACATAGTACCTAGATTGGATTGAGTGATTGGAAGAAGATCTCGTAAAATAAAATAAAATAACAAAGACAGGAAAACTACGCTATTTACCTTTGGGAAGCACTTCATATGATCAAGATTTTGTATTTGCTTGAGTAGAGCGAGTCTTGTTTTTTCTTTCTTTTTATCCGATCTCATTCCTCTGTTATGTCCTACTGTGTCTTCATCATCGTCATAATTGCCCCCATCAAAAGACTTATTTTCGGACAAGCCACCATTACCAGGAGGACGTGACAAATTGGGCACAGGAGAAAGTCCACTTACGCCATCAAATCCATTTGGAAAAAATTGTTGGGACGGAATCTGAGTCGAGTTGGTTGCATAGGCTGAAAATTGAGTTTGTCAAGTTATTACAAGAAAAGAAATTCGTGGAAGGGAATGAGAACAATTCTATCTCCGGTACTGATAAGCTATAAAAATGTAATTTTCGTACTTGGAACAACGGGCTCTACATCTCCGGACGGATAAGACGGGTTTATGGATAAGTCCTGTGCTATACTTAATGGGAAAAATTCAATTATCAGGGAACAACTTATAATCAAGAAACTTCGGGAGGTGACACTGCTAAGGCGCATTTTAAGCGTAAATGTTTAACAGCTTCTTAAAAAGTATTGTTTGAATATAAAATTTGAATGTTTCTGGACTATTCTATTGTTTTATGCGTGGCCTACTCCACGATACTAGGGTGGCAGTGAAGAATCTGGCTTTTATTCAACAAACATTACTTTTGCAACATTACGTTTTACCCATCGGGAAAATAACCCTTGGCTTATTTCGCCAAGAGGTATAACCAGGTGAGACAGAAACAGAAGAGTAGGGTAAGCTCGTAGTAATAATTTTCAGATGGCTTGTCAACCTGCCCGATCTTACTTAAAACACTAAATAGTATTACATAGATAACATGCCTTTTAAGACAACAATTGTAAATTGTAACCCAGAACTTGAAACTTTGACAAAGACACACTATTTGCACAAGTCTATGTAGTTCAAAGGAATAAAAGTTCCTCAGGGTCGTCCTAATTCCCGTGGCTTACACCACACCGGAAACGCAATCCCCGGTGCATGTCATGAATGCTCAAGTTTTTTTGCAGTCAATTTGCAGCCTCTGGTTACATTGCGAGCTTTACGGTAAAGTCCTCACTTGAAGGAATAAAATGTCATCTTCATTTAATGCAAATATGTGATACATACATAATAAGGCTGAACTAAAGCCTACATAATTAAAATAGAGCATTGATGAACTGATTGCAATTGAATGAATTGTTTGCATTGTTGAGTAATATTGAAATATTGATTTTTATTTGTAACTAAATTCTTAACTTTGTATTTTACAAATCTATTTAGTTGGATTGGAATACAGACAGTTTCAAACTGCGCCATGATAGTGTTAATGACTTAATTAAATGTTCTTGCATCTTAAATACGTACTTAATCGAATCAGACTACACAAAGCAACAAATAATCATGCATGTTGCGAGGAATAATCATTCTCTGCACCAGTAATAGTGAGATTTTTAATCGTCACAATAATATCTAAAGAAAAAATTGCAAACTACAAATAATTAAATGACGGTTAATAAAATAAATATCACACCCACCACACAAGTCATATTACATTATGCAATGATTTCTTTCCGTAATTTAACACACACAAAATTTATAATCAGCTAGTATTATTGGTGAATGATTGGATAATCCAATTTGGATTCTAATTTTATGAGGGGCTGTATTTTTGCAATATAAAGAATCGCCAAGTCACAATGTAGTAATGGTTAATACGATAAGGCCATTTACAATTGGGCAATTTATATATTTTTCAAGTGCAAAATATCAAGAAACTTTCAATATTAAAACTGTAAACCGGTATTTCAGATTAGAATTAGATAAAATCGCATAACTCGTATATTATGTATAGCAGGCTCATCAGATCGGAGCCGGTTCATGGGATTGCAATGCTACTCAAAATTTGTGCATGGGAATTTGAAAGCCACAACAATTAACTGAAGTGAAGCATCGTTAGGTTGGGATTCTCAAATTATCAAGTACCTACTGAGATAACATTTTAAAAATAATTTTCTTCTGCGACAAGATACCATTGTGCAATATTGTAAGACAAAGTAGTCTATATTACGGTATTCTAGCGAAAATTTTAAGAGCAATTACATATCCTTAATAACTTGATGTTTTCCCTTTTAAAACTAGGTTCGAGACATGCATGTCTTCCGATGCGATGGTTGGCTGGCTACAGCTCTTCTACTTGACGAGATGATGATGGATACTGAATATTAATTCTATCTCAATTAACTAAACGAATAACAAAATTACTTAATTGATGGTCTTCTTAACAAAACAATTTCGCGTCCAGGTCTCTAATTGTACGATTGAATATCCGAGTCTATTTAACACGAGCACGAAGATGGATTTCTTCCCTCGGCACTTTCGCTCAAGGTTCGGGCTCCATTTGCTGTGGGTTTCTTTTGAACGCCGGATTCCGCAGCGTTTAAATCCAAACTACAAAAACAAACGTGAAATAATTACTGGGAAAATCACACACGTGTAGTTCTACGCAATCACGGTGTAGAGAAGCTAACGTACCTGCCATCTTGAATGCTTTCATAAATTTTCTAAAAAATTAAATTAATTTAATGATTTACAACTTATAGTGATGTGCTTCGTCATGTTAGAAATGTGCATGGTTTGTAAACAACGAGTTTGTTACGCAGAAAAACGAGGAAACATAATAAAAAGTAAAACCTAAGAACCAACCTTGGCTGTTTCTAAGAATGCTTCTTCCACGTTTTCTCCACTGTAATTACGAAATCAGTAATAGTCAAAAATTCAGGTAAGAACAGACAAGTCAAGTGTCTCACGTTTTAGCGCTGGCCTCCACAAATTTTAATCCATTTTCGTCAGCAAATTTTTTCGCTTCATCATAGGTCACATCCCTCTACATTAATAAAAACATGTTAACATTTTTACTAGGCACGGGAAATCATGAATCTTAATCTTTGAAAATTTACCTGAGCGTCTAAGTCGGACTTGTTGCCTAAATTGAATGGGAAAGGTTCTTTAAAAATATGTTTTTGTTGCATAAAATACTAAGATAACTTACCGATAAGGAAGATCACAGTATTAGGATTGGTAAGATTTCTTGCATCCGTCAACCAGCTCGACAAATGATTGTATGTGCTGTCGTAAATCAAACAAATATAAGTCAAAGCACAATCAGAAACGACCTAGAGGTTAGACAAAATATGCATTCTAGAAATACCTGCGTCGTGTTATATCATAAATAATCAGTGCTCCAGCAGCTCCACGATAATATGACCTCGTTACCGCTCGAAACCTTTCTTGACCCGCTGTAAATCCATCCAACAGAAACAAGTCATTCATACATAACTGATGATAGTAATAATAAATACGCCCTTCTCCTTGATTCTCATTAAATTACCTGTATCCCAGATCTGCAGTTTAATTTTTTGTCCAGCGACTTCTATAATGCGTGTTCCAAACTCCACCCCGATAGTGTGGGGACAGTCTGCCATAAACTTCTTCTCCGTAAACTGGCTGAAAACGAATAACAGAATTACTTAATTGATGGCCTTCTTAACAAATCAATAAAATTATTTAATAAAGTATAGTATTGACAAACTGTAAGGTACAGGATTTTCCTGTGCCCATGTCCCCAATTATAATATACTTAAAAATATAGGAATAGTTATAAGGTCCTCCCGACATCTTGTATTATTAGTATTTTTATTTCACTGGGAATATCCTATAATCCGGCAATTGGGTATCCCACACTGAAATTAATAAATATTTTAACACTGTAATATTACGCAGTTTAAATTTATCGAAACAAGTTCAGATCTCCACTTTACCACTACGTCACAATCCCTTAAATAGGGCACTGGCTTAATAATAATTTTCACAACTGGGATAATAAGTGACTCATTAAAAAGAGTATTTGGACTATGCACTGTTAACAGTTGTACTGGGCATTTAATGGGAAGATGGATAGGGGAGTCTCCCTCAATGGAAATATTATATTATCTCTTTACTAAAGAGTCTGGAACTATAGGCTGGCTGGAGAGACCAGATAATACAGCAGAGTTTAAATACAGTTGCACTTGCGATGATAGTTGGTGGGTACGTAACGTGAAAACTTGATCTTGGATAACTTTTTGTATTCATCAACCCGTTGCCTGGAATTGTCTGCTTTGAGAACTGATGATGAGACAATTTTCCTCTGCAGAGAATAGAAGCTGCAGCAACTGGATATTAAAAATGAGGATTGCATTTAAAATATTATACAGTCAGTCATGCATATTTATGACATGATTTAAATGAGGAGGTAGGTAATACAACTTACTTTCACTGCAGAACTGTACGCAAACTGCGATCTCTGTGGGGCTGTAAAGTAATAATAAGAGGTAAATAAAATGTGACATTTAATTATTTATGGTACATATTTCATTGAACCCTTTGCCAACTAATGGCAATGCACTGTTAAACCTATCTGACTTCACTCAACTGTCTTGTCTATTCTTGTGACAATGTCAAGTTCTAGTTGCAATGAAAAGACTTCATTCATGGAAAAGTACAACTTATTGCAACGTAGAATACTCCAACTGCTACATAATGAAGACGGCTTTAATTTTATAATTTCATTCCAAAGCAATGACTTATCTCCCTGTGAAGTCATTTACTAAAACTAACCTCGGAATAACAATTCATGGTTAAATTGCTGACACCAAAAACTGTACTAAAACAAAAGCTGAATCAGGGATTTAATGCTCGTGCTGCTGGAAGTAATCATTGAAAAATGTTATGCGTTTTTATGTTGTTGCAGTAAATAGCTGTAATACGCAAATTTTACATGTATGGTATTTGTGCCAGGTCATTGGTTGTTTAATTAGATGGAATGAAAAATAATTGATAATCCATTCAACAATCAAGCAAATCAATGTTGTGTCGTAATTACACTGTATACATAATGAGTATAGCTATAAATAATATGCCAAATTATTTGGGAACACTAACACTGCTAACCAAATTATTGACGGATGATTATTAATAAATTTAAAATAAAGTTTTTTACCTTTGATAAAAGTCCAACTTTCTCTTTTTGAGCTACACCGTGTTAACCCTTGACTCTGGCAACCCTTATCATTGATAAGCTATCAATCAAGGAATAGGAATTGAATTAGGAATTTCTACTAGAAATCAAGTTTTTAAAGAAATCACTCCAGTATTATCAACATTGCTGAACTAAAAACACAGCCAGTGAGATCATATGTGTGTCAACTCCGACCCACCACAGCCACCATAATCACGCACTTGCTGCCACCTTCCAATTTCAAATGCAGGTTGCATGCAAACTTGCAGAAATGCAAAATATTTTGCTATCTTTGATATGCATAGCATATTTATTAGACCCCAGTTAATTAATGGAATGGAACAAGTTAGACAAAATTATTTTCTGATTAGAGCACCAATTAATTTTAAGGCATGTAGAAAGAATGTGATGAATCCGATGTGTAACTGAACTTCAGGATTCAGTTATTGTTCACATTTCCCAAAGTGACGTGACGGCAATATTCTTTCCCAGACGGCATCGGGATTACGGTAACCTCCTCGGAAAAGTTGGCTTTCACCTCTTCCGCCGTCAAGGAAGGAAGGACCATGCAATGGTTTCCGGGCTGAAATAATAATATTGCTAATGAAACACTTTAATTTGCAAGAATTCATAGACAAAGTAATGTCAAAACCGTACTTTCCAATCTGCTGGGGTTGCCACTTTGCGTTTGAGCGTGAGTTGAAGAGAATCCACGACACGGATGACCTGTTGGGGACAAGTCATTTCATTATTATTGAAAGCATGACATAATATGTGAATAAACGTCTTCAATTTATTTATCTACCTCATCAAAACTTCGTCCAGTGGATGCTGGGTATAGAATGGAAAGCTTCAATTTCTTATCAGGTCCAATCACAAAGAGAGACCGACTAACAAGTTGATAAAGCAGGGTTAGAATTTATACAGTTTTAACTTAAAACTTTTAAGTTGTTGATTGTTTATATACCAGGTCAATGGCATTCCCTTTGAATCCTTCTCATCAGGGTCCAACATTCCAAACTTAATTGCAAGATCTCGCTTCTCGTCAGCAATCAAAGGGAATGGAAAGTCCTTATTTCGCAACTCTGGGCAATACGATTTGATATCCTAAATGAGTAATGCGTCAGTCAAAAAACATTCCTTATAAATTAAGTTAATTGTTTCACAACTTTCATACTTCAATCCATCCTTTATGTGCCTCCAAACTGTCCACGGATAATGCAATCAACTTGACGCCACGCTCAACAAATTTTGGAAAATAATTTGCAGCTCGGCCCAGCTCGGTCGTACAAACAGGGGTGTAATCGGCCGGGTGAGAAAACAAGATTCCCCATCTAATTTAAAAGAAAATGTTAAATTACAATTTAAAACAGTATGAGTTTTAAACTCACGAGTCTCCGAGCCATTCGTAAAAGTCAATCTCCCCGATGGTAGTGGGGGCCTTGAAATCAAGTAATATAACGTAAATTTCAAATTGAATATTGAAACATGGTGACATGGTATTTGATGGTATTACCTTGAAGTTTGGGAAAGTGTCTCCTAGCCTCATTTTCCTGGTTTTTGGTAATTACTCAGATCTGCAATATAAGAAGTCAGAATTCAGTGCTGGCTATTGTACGTATTCCAAACCGACTGTGTATGAATGATGTGGCTAAACTTGGCTTACGTGGACATGGCTAAATTGATAATAATGATAAATTGACCTACATAACTCAATTGCAGACAATTACTTAATCAATCTAGCTAGGCGGCCTAGCCTAGGCCAGAGCCGGGCGAGTAGTAGAAAATGATTTGCTTTGCTCCAATTCGCAGACAATCAATATTTGAGTAACTCATTGTTATGCATAATACAATGTAACACATGCAAACATGGAATGGAATACTATATACATCAAGTGTTCAAAAAATTCCAGAAGTCATCTTCTGGAATTAGCTAGTTGTAGAGAAAACCATGAATAATTTCAAATTCAAACCCCCTTCCTTACCTTCTTAAAAACAAAAGAGTTGACAATTCAATTCTGGGTTCCATCCAGAACAAAGATCTCAATAAATTATGATGATTATCAAAATAAATAAAGATATCTCACCGGCTTTTAAAAAGTTGACGTAATTTGTCCTCCAGTGACCGAATTCAAGGGCAAAATTCTCAGACTGCATCTGACACCCAGTCAAATTGTAGGAGGCGGGATCAACTTTTTTTCATTCTGGAAAAAAATTTGAGGATCTCAATCTCTCTCAAATTAAAATTTCCAATATTTTAATTGTTTCCAATAATTGTCCAAGTTCCAAGTAGGGTGAGGAGGAAGATGGGTACTGTGGGTAAGTGGGTAAAACTTCGGTATTGGGAACTAACCCAGATTTCAACGAAATATTTTTTTCTAGACTAATTAGAGGGTGCTGATCACGAATATGCAAAAATTTTTGACCGGAAATGAAAAATTGACAAGAAACAATTGCGGGTATGAATCATATAACTTGTGATTTGATTGTTGGTTGGCGTTGTTTCGGCATTTCAGGAGAAAATCATGTTTTTGTCGTTCCCAAGAAGGAGATTTTCTCGGTTGCGGATATGGATAAATGGACTAAATCGGATGCATATCAGGTAAGGAATTAGTTGAGTGGAGGAGTGTAACAAGCCCTCATATTTCATTAACCGTTATTGAGGGTCTCGTGTGATTTTCCTCATGAGAAATTTGTATTTTACAACAGGAGTACAATGGTTTTATCGAATCTCTCAACGAAGCTGTAAAAGGGAAGCCATTGAATCATCCTGTAGCGTCGGCTTCCCCAATTGTTGCCAGTATTGTTCAACTGCTTCAGAAAATGGAAGGAATTATCGACGATACGCCTTTAATAGATCAACCGCAACGGTTTGGCAATAAAGCTTTTGCCACTTTTTATCACCGATTGTGCAGCAATGTCCAAGATTTGTTGAGTGAAGCACTACCTGAAAAATTTCACAAGTCGATTCCAGAAATATCCGTGTATTTAACGGAGTCCGTTGGGAATTCTACCAGGATTGATTATGGATCTGGTCATGAATTGTCTTTTGTTATGTTCATGTATTGCTTGTTTCGAATTGGTGCATTAGACTGTAATTCCAATGATGATAGGTGAGTTCTAATCTAATTGCTGAGTTGTAGTATATTAGTCATTGCCGATTTTGTTGTTGATTGGTAGCGACTAGTAGCGAGTCAATAAAGATTGTTCTAATTTTACTTTCTGTTTTACATAGAATTGCAGCAGTTAACAAAATCTTCAATCAGTATATGGGGTTGGTTAGAAAGTGCCAGACAAAATATAATATGGAGCCTGCCGGAAGTCATGGGGTCTGGAGTTTGGACGATTTTCAATTCGTCCCGTTCTTATGGGGAAGCAGTCAGTTTGTTGGTAATGAAAATATATCTTAGATGCAGTTAGTATTTTGTTCTACTTAAAATTGTTTATGCTTTTCAGGTAATCCAAGAATCGAGCCCACTCAGTTTCCAGACGAAACCGTTGTGGAGAGATTATCATCCGAGTTTATGTTCATTGGCTGCATTCAATATATTCTGAAAGTAAAATCTGGTCCATTTCATGAGCACTCGAATCAGCTTTACAATATCAGTGGAACCGCGACCTGGTCGAAAATTAACCAAGGATTAATTAAAATGTACAAGGGAGAAGTTTTAGGGAAATTTCCAGTTGCACAGCACATGTTGTTTGGATCTTTACTAAAAATAGATATGTTCGATAGTAGTAAGAATCCAAGCAGAATGCATTCTAACGACCTTCCATTAGGCCGCCAAATGCCAAGTTTAGGTCGAGCATTGGCAGCTAGAAGTACTCCAGCTCCGCCACAATTTACAACAGACAAACCAATTCCTGAGCGTGGTGTTGGTGGAGATGCTAGCGGTGGTGATCAACTGTAACCAAATTTGTATTGTAGTGTAATTAACTTAATTCCTCATCGGTGCTGTAACTTTGTTTGGTTGTCGAAATCCAATTGTAATTTCCGTCTTCTTACGTAGTTCGAAAAAATTGTTAGTAGAAAATGTAAAAAATCTACCCTACTTATGCGTTCAAATGGTATATACCGGAGTATAAGCTTAAGTTCATTTGTAAGTCTTAAGTTTTCTACAATAAACATTTTTATTCAAATTACAAATTGAAATAATTGTGCATTTTATTATTCTGCCACTAGCTACTGGCTAGATGATGAGCTAATTCTAAATGTATATATACTTTTATCAATTATTGAATGAGCATCCCGAATTTTGAATAAATCCATAACGTAACTGTAATGCATGGCCAAAAAGTGAGTAAGGAAAAGATGGGAAGATGTATTCCGTTATAATTGAGAGTATCGCGAAACTGTATCAGTAGTGTATCGAAACTAGTTTAATCAGTTTCGTCCACAAATTTTCATGCATAATATAATACAAATATTTTACCAGTTTGGGTCAATTCGCATACGGAATAAGTGAAACCAAGAAGTTGCACTTCTCCGATCACATCGACCCTGACTTTTCCCTTTTTAACAAGATTTATTTTTAAAACAAATGACGCAAATGAGAGTGAGAACTGATTTAAATTCTTCTAACCAGAACTTAGAAGAGCAAGTTTGAAGTTGATATGACATAATAATAATGACATGCTTCTTTATTCTCATTTGCGACATTCTAATAGAATGAAAATTACTTAAGACGTTTTGGAGTTATCCTTTGAAGTATACTATGATTTGTTTCAGGAAAGGTCGATAATCGTTACAAAAACAGACATCCAATCCGTGCCAAAATGGATTAGAAAAGTCTGTGTCGGGAAAATGTGTGATTCACAATACGGGACAACTAGATACCCGTGTAAAAAGGCCAACACAAACCAGCCAAAGTCAATGTCAGGGTTTTGTCACGTCATGCAACTGAATGACGTACTCAGCTCAGCCACGTTTGAAACTTTCTTCTCGTACAAATCACAAATTCTAGAAATTTAGAACTTTGAACATTGTTTCAACACAATTCATCCATTTGGATAGCCAATGAAGTAGTCCAGTCCCAGAATGAATATTCTGCAAAGATATTTTACACAATTTGGCTGTTATCAAATCTTTTAGATAACATTATGCATAATATAGTTAGTTGTGATTTGTATTGTATTGCGTATATAAGAATTAAATAATAATTAAGCTTCTTAAAAATCTATTCGAAGCCATTTTATGGATGCATGTCATGTTAGTAGAAGGATTTTTACTTGTACAATACACCGGCCGAATGGATCGGTTTCATGCTAATAAATAAATGTGTATATGTGATAACCAGACAGTGATTTCAATGGCAGATGAGGGATGAGATCATATTTTAATATAATCCCGTATCGGCTGTGGATAAATTATTGTGATGATGCTAGACTAGACAAATTAGGGACTACAGTAATGGAGTGAAAATCATTGTTATGTATTAATAATGCACATTTTTTTAGCTTCGAGATTATCATATTATGCAAACTTTACTTCTGGAGAGATAGGAAAATATTATTTAATTACTGTATATCAGGGTCTTCAAGATCATGATGTGTCGAGTTAAATGCATTTTTTGTCCGAATAAATGCCAATGGAAAATGTTAAATATTACGACAAACTTAAAATTTGCATTCCACTTCTTGTTAGAATAGATTAATGTACAATATCGCAAAATACGGAGCTTGCTTTCTCAACAATTTTTATCTAAGCTATAACCCCGCATTCGATTATGCAACTAATGTTAGTCCAGCAGATTGGTTGGTTATGTAGTGATATGTGAAAAATAACAATGTTATTTTAGATATCGAAAGCTTGAGTAATAAAGTAGTTTTTTATCTTGAAAATGGCATCCGATCACTCCATTCAAAGCAACGATAATAACAATGTTGTACACATACACATAGATTTGGATTACTATATTATAGTTGTACATGTAGGGTTATTTGGTATCATATTAGGGTTTGATCATTCTATTTGTGAAAAAATTGGTTATGATTGTGTGTCTCAATAAATCTTTATTATTATGTACCATGAAAATCTATGAAAACTAGAGACATCATGCCTTATCATCCAACTCTGCTACAAATACAAATTTTTTTAGTTTAGTTCGTATAGTTTTATGTATTGTATGTACATGTACCATGAAAATCTATGAAAACTAGAGACATCATGCCTTATCATCCAACTCTGCTACAAATACAAATTTTTTTAGTTTAGTTCGTATAGTTTTATGTATTGTGGCATCTTTCTTTTAGTGCTAAACCCTGTGCTACGACTTGACTTGTATTAGCCAAAGAACCAAAATGTTTTCTGCTTGCTTGGCCACTTACTTGGTGCGTATCTCGCAAATAAATGAAAGCAACAATGGCTGTGTTGTGGCCGTTATTAGGTCACGGCCGCATTAATGCATCTTTACCAATTTCCCTTGTCGTCGTATACTACGCAATATTAAAAGAAAGAGTACTCTCAGACGCAGTATTACTTAGCACGTTGTACATATCCCTTTGCTGTGTGAAGCTACTTTTACAAATCATGCCGATGTTTTAGTTCTAATTCGTCTTATCAAAATTGTTTAAAACGGAATGGTGAATGGTTCGGATACCTCCACGAGGTACAGAAAAGGAGAAACGAAACCACGATGATCAAATAAAATAGACATGAGAATGAGAATAAGTTATGACTCGGGAAAAATATAGTTTTTTTCAACTTTGCACATTTTATATTGGTAATGTATATCTTGTATAAGTGTACATAATTTTATATGATGTATATAAAATATCGCTCACTTTTATATATTGTAAAAAACTTACTCTGATTAATTTAGTAATGCCCATTATGACATTAGGAATATTAGCCATACTCATTAGTTTAATATATAAAGTATATAAATCTATGAATTTTTTTTAAGTTACAATTGCAGTCACCAGTTTTTAGGCCAGCAAGATAGATAGGACTTTTAGTTTTGGAACATTTTAGATTTAGTTATGTTAAGCAGATTCAGTGGATAGGTTCCACTAGACTTGCAGTAACATAAATTGTTCAAAATAAAAATTGATGCTAAAATTATTTAACAGAGCTTGATAAAGAAAAAAAGCCTATTAAAAACAAATTGGTGGAACTGATGAAACAAAAAACAAACAAAATTTTGAACAATAAACAGCAATAAATAAGAAGTTTTTCAACGAGGCACATTTTCATTACAACAAATAAACATTAAAATTATTAATAAACCGTTTGTAACAGACGATAGACATATTTTGAATGAGATCTCTACTGCAAGACTGCAAATCATGAAAATAAAAAATGGACTTAGAAACCTACAAATCTTTTAGTCGTCCATAAATTAAGTTTTGTATTCTAATTCAATTTAACGTAAGTTATAGCTTTATTTTAGTCATAAGGGACAAAAGACAACTTATCCAAATTTCCAGTAGTGAATGAAATGAACTGTATTTTAGGTAAGTAGCGAAAAAAATTAAAACCCAAATAAAATGACTAATCGTTTCAATTCGGATTTTGTTTAAAAGATAAGATGCGTTTTGAATTAATTAGGTGATCAACTGTTGGTCAGGTAGGCAGTTTTGTTCAAGGGATTGACGGCAAAATGAGATACCAGATTTTGAAATTTCACCAAATTGACTCATCATACTTTCATACTGAGAACGCGATGACTAATGGGGTTGGTGTGATTATTATTACTGGTTCTATTGTAAGTAAAAATATTTTTGGCGCTGGAGGACTGAGAGGAAACAAACCCACATAAATCAGGACTTGATATAGAACGCACAAGATCGGATGGTGACTGCTGTGACGGTCCACAAGAAGTTGAGGTTGCTTCTGAGGTCGATGATGAGGTGACTGATGAGGAGGGAGAAATGTTTTCCAACGGTTGCTGCCGAGTTTGATTTTTATTGAATGAAATAAACTGGACGAGATTAGTAATTTGATCAACGTCCATCGAGCTCTCACGTTCTCCTCCAAGATCTCCTTCTTGATCTTCATCACTGGAACTACCACCAGATGCGGAAGGGACGCGTTGATCGTTTTTGCGACTTGGAATAATAGAATTTGAATCATATGGATTTTGGCTTAGAAGAGCATCTCCCGAAAAAGGATCATCCTCCGATTCCTCTTGCTCATCTTCTTCGAAATGTGACTTTTTTGTGCGAAACTCGTTGCTCTTTGTGATAGAAATGGTTGCAATTGGACTACTGGACTGGGAAATGAGAAATGTCGTATCTGGTTCATCAGCATTTTGTTCTTCTTTTTCTGGAGATGGAGAAAATCTTAATCTTTTGGTGACTCCGTTAGCTTTAGTACTGTTCTTTGTTTCACGGAAAGAACAAAACTTGCTGGAGGAAGATTGTCTGTCGTGAACTCTCTCATCTTCTTCGTCATCCGAATCCGAGTCTTCTAAACTCCAATTACGTCGTCTCTTGGGGGCATTAGGACGAGGGGTAGAGGTGTGACATGGTGACCCAAAAATCAGTTCTTCATCATTATCCAACTCTGGCTTGAAGGACTTTTCTTCTTCAACAAGAGTACTGATATTGGAAGAAGGCTCTGTGGTGGTAGCATATCCAGCTGAATCAAGGTCCAAGTAAACCAACTGAGTAGACTGCAAACAGTTGTCGTCGGATTGATGAGAATGGGTACCAGTTTCAATTAGCACATTGGTGGTGGAAACAACCATGACATTTGTAGATGTATTTGGCGGTGAGGAGGCACTAATACTATCATCAACTCCAAAACTCATATCACAACTATCGCCCATCTTTTCCACACAGCTTAAAATATCGGAAGGCAACTCAATTTCACTTTCATTCTCCGTTCCCACAAAATATCTTGCGATTCGTGCGTCAGTCAATTTTTTATCATTGGCTTCATTGTTATTTGTCAGAGCACTACTGGGGTCAGGAGAGGATGATGAGGTAACTTGAAGAGGAAGGCTTGGCATTTCTGCATAATATGAAGTTGATACTAATGATGGGTCTGTTAAATCGAATTCGTTCGTATCGTCTTCATCATCCTCGTCGTCGTCGTCGTCATCTAATGGAAATTCTAGTTCTTGGTAACTTGAATTCATGTCCACAGACTGGCCGCTTCGTTCATCAATGATTTCCCCGTCTCCCATATACCACGTGTCAAAGTAAGCACTCCTGGCTTTATTTAAAACCTTAGATATTAATAGGTGTTTGTGCAAGCTGGTCCCACCGCGGCGAGTGGTTCTGGATTCTGCCATTTTGCATAGAGAAAGGTTAATCAGTTTTTCCGCTTCATCTGCCATTCTTGGGGGGTGATGGCCTGTTTCTTTAAAGGATCACTGCTATCTGCACAAGTAAATACAAAAGTAAATAATTAGAAACGAAAAGTGAGGTAATAAGCTAGTACTTTGCAATTAAATATCACGCTTAATAAATTCAATTTTGCACCTTTCAATCAAGTGCATTTTAAGTCTACTAGCCACGTAAAGTCCATCAGATTCGCGGAATAAATAAGGACAAAAGTACTTTCTACAATGAAGTAGAACAAGTTGCAGTAGAGAGCCACCAACGATATAACTAACAACCACCACCATGCAACTTCAAAATGGCAATAAAATAACAATGCAATTTGCGATCAAAAAAATCACACAGGGGACGACAGGAGGACAAAAAATGAGATCTTGTTCTGCATTCCCTTCTGCATAACTACAATATGCATGGCACACGGAAGGAATTGCCACAAACTCATAATATCAGGAACGATGTGAGAGTTTTTGAGTTTTGTGAGATGAGGTGGCTTTGCTTGGTCGGGGGCACTACATAGACGGATACATCTACCTACCATGCATGATGCTAGTCAAATTAAAGGTAAGTTGTGTAAAATCCAATACATGAAGGGTAAA
>JAAXNX010000384.1:0-31288 GCA_036491905.1 Folsomia manolachei
GCTTTAATTGAATTGAAGAACGTGCTTTCCCCAAGATGCGAGTTGTGAGAGAGAAGAAGAAAGTGTGTGAAGGTGTGAATGGTTGGATTAGAAATATACCAGGATATTTCACAACTTCTAAGATTGTGTTTAAGCATACACACGATACTCCTTGATTCATACGACAGATTGGGAAAGCAGACAGGTCTATCGGACATGAGATCATCAAACAACGAATTTTAGGAAATGCATTTTGAAGATGAAACAGAAGACAGGTACAGACAGATTGTCTGTCTTTCTGTATTCTGGGATATATCCATCTAAATAATAGTTACATTACATTTCCTCAGAAATATCGTTGAGATTCCTTCGCCCATATCTCTGTAAGATCTCCTTTGATCCTTTGATTCTCATCTCACCCAGGAAAGTAATCCAGATATTCCGTACGTAGCAAGCCAAGCAGCAATCCAATCGCGAATTCTGAATGTTGGATTGCGAATGGACAGAAAGTTAGAGAAAGAAATGAAGAAAGCAATGTTGTTAGTTGAGTGAGACGCTCGGGTGGGCCAGAGTAAGAGTCGGGATTTTTGGTACTCGTACTTTTTCAATACATTGCGATTTAATATGGCTGAACCGCAGCACAACCCCAAACCAAACCATCATAGCATTGGCATTCTTATTACGCAGAACGTACTTTCTCTTTTTCTTCGTTTCTTCATGAGAGCAAAAGTTGTTCTCATTTCGGACGAGCTTCGCCATTCCTTCTCCGTCTCATTCTTTATCTTCGCCATTTCTTTTGTGAACTTAAGTTAGAAGAGAAGAACTCAGGATACGATTATGGCTTTTGTCTTAGTTCTTTCTCTACTTAGTTCTTCTTTTGGGTATGCCAAAAGTCGTTCTGAAACAGAGAATTTAGGACCCGTCGCTTCCCACTACTTCGTCGACGAAGAAATCTTACTTTGAATTTGGAATTCGATGCAATGTGCGGTAGAATGGAGAGGGAAGAGATTTTATTTTATTTTGCGTTCAAGGAAAGTAAAGAAATGAAACAAAGAAAGGGGCTTTATTCCTTGTGATCCAATATTCCAAACCATTTAAACAGGAGATTTTCTCTTATTGAAATAAAAATAAACTTCCTCTCAGTTAGTTTTATCCGTTTGAGCCAAGTATGTACGGTCTACACGGTTTTCATCATTTCCTGCACTGCGTATTCGTTCATGCTTGTGAAGGCACTAGTGTAAGTACCACCCTAAGGATACTAACCTGTTATGAGCTATTATTACCAGTTTTAAGCTTAATTTCGGCCATGGGGTGAATATATATATAATATACAACATAGTCAGAGCCCAAAGTAGAATGAAAGATTGGAAGGACAATGAGACAATAGCCCTTTTCAACTTTCACCGAATTTTCACTCGGCAACTCAAATCTCATTTCTGCTTTCCTCAATCTGATCTCCTGTTATATTTCCGCTGACAATGACACTAAGTTTTTTTTATCATTTATACAGCGTGGGAAACCAAGACGTTTCAGAATATTCGTCTCCGATGATATATTTTTGGTTGGCATTAGGAAATGTGCAGTGGAGTTAGTTTGGCTTTTTTTGTAGTTAAATTCATAGCCATAACTATTCATCGTATTTGTAGTTACCTGTTATTTGGCCCAGGCTAAATCAGGACAAAACGACGGCTAATAACAGGCGGTGAAACTGGGAAAATAGGCAATTGGTTGAGAATGGAACGGTAGTTTCAAATTGTGAAATGGTCGAATTAACCATTTGCACTAGTACGCAAAGTAGTATTACCCAGCTATGCGGTGATTGGCCGGAGGTGCTCTGGCTGGATATGAGAGTACAATGAAAAGAGAAAGCTAATGAGATTTCATTTGTTCAAGGAAAGTTGTGTAACTACGTGAATATGGTGCTGGTAGGTTAGCCGGTAGCAACATGGTGATGTGTTCAGCGTATTGAGCACACGAGAATTTATAGATAATTTTACATTCAGTTCAGTTCAACCAGTCCGTTTTGTACTTTTAGAACACACACCAATATCGATACTAATATCATTATTTTGGTGTAATGTTCTTGTCCCTGCATGTTCAAAGGAGGTACGGAAGCTGTGGATGAGGAGCTTACGGATGATTTGATGTTGGCAGTCACTCAGGGCAATGCATCCCTTGTCGATGTCTCTAGTCGTTTGGAAAACCTGGAAACTCTGATGCGACTCATGTGCCATGTAATCCTGCTGTCTTTCATATTTCTGCGCAGAGAAAATGTAGTTTTACGATATTATATGTATAATCTGGGCACAATTGTTTTGTTTCCGCAGAAAATGGAGTTGTCAACCGACACGGATGTAACTTGATATAATTATTGATAATTCTTATAATTTGTAATTTGATGCAACTTGTAATTTGTGTAGTTCATCGATGAAGGAACTCAAATAGATGACTCTTCTCCCATGTCAGACATAAAGACAAGGTTTAAACGAGGTGTCACCTTACGACTAACCAAATCACGACCCCCACCGCCACAAAGGAGCGATTCTGCAGCCACTTAAGTTTGTAGTTTGTTACAAATCCCATTAGGTTATTTGGTTGGACCCGGGTATTTTTGCTTAATTTGGGAAAAGGATGACCAGTCGATTTTTGTAGTTTAGTGCATGAACTTAATGAAATAACTCAAACATTTATGTAATAAATATATTTGCTGTTACGGAACTGATTATTTGTAAATATGTTTTTATTGGTAAGAAATAATATCCACTCCACCCCTACCTCCAATGGCACTTAAAGTTCATCCTTATTTTTTCCGACGTTGGGTATATCATTCTCCCAAAACCTGGAAAAGTAATCAATAAAATCGACATAAATACATGATTGGGAGCGGGTGAGAGAGGATTGAGTCATTCAGATAAAAATGCTCAGCTCCACAGACCCAGAATCAACCGGACATTGAGATAGATTTAAAGTCCAAAAAGAAATTAATTAAGTGATAAAAGTCAAATGTGGAAAGCAATAAAAACAAGATGAATGGACTTGCTCAGCAATTCTGCTTTCTCTCACTTACTTGAGAATCCCCGATCGGAATTCTGTTTGTAGAGATAGCGTCCGCCCAATCAAGCAAACTGTTTGATCTCTCTCGTTAAATTTGGGCCACGTTACTTCAAATGAAGAGCCACTTGGGGTTGGGTTGCTGTACAAAACACATTTCCTTTAATAGTTGACATACCTTGCAGAATAAGGTGCAACGATGGTTTCTCTAAGGCCACAATTTCATTTCAAAAGTGTTCATAAACGCTAATTTTATTGGCAAAGTAAAACGAAAGCGATGTTATCCAAGGACATTCATCCATTTTACTAAATTCAGCCGTACATTCTACACATTTACGCTTTTTTATGAGTGACTTACCTGGATTTTACAAAGTTCATTAACAAGGGGATGAAGGTTTTGGTTGCAAACTCCTTATCATCCTGAGGCAGAACTACATTTTCTCCTAAAATTTGAGTGAAAATGAATTGAAGGGTGTCGGATTTGGTTATCACTGAAAAATAATGAACAAATAATTAATCATTGATTAATAAAATTAAAATTTCGTGGAGAGTTTTAACACAGTCAAACTTAAATTAATTGGACGAAAGTAAAATGAGAGACTGTCATAAATGAGAAGAACTGATTGGTTTGATGTTTCGACCTTTTTCAATCCACCCACACAATTATTCGTTTACAAGATTCACCCAATATTTAATAAATCCAACAGTTCATTTTGGATGGTTACAGGTACGACGGGCAATAACGTTTTTAAATATAATTTTTTATCTGAAAAAGATCTGCACACCAATTCCGTAATATATTTTCTGGGAATACTTATGTGCATATTTCGGTTCCAATTGTTCCAATTGCATCTCACAATCAGCGATCCGATTTGAGACACATATCTATTTTTTGCTGGATAACTCAAAACACAAGTTGGAAACTGGACCTGGCTGCCATTATTTCACTTTTTCATCTGTAGGAATGAATGTACCGTGTTTTTTGAACTGCCTGAGCATCAAGCACTTTGTAACAGTGAAATATATATCTCTCAGTGCCAGGATCAAAACTCCTTTTGCCTCACCAGCTTTCTTTTCTTTTTTCTCTTAAATGAAAACCGGGTTCAACTTTTCTATTGAGATTTGAAATTTAATTAAATCTAGGAGAAAATTGTCTTACCAGTTTACCACTTACAAAGAATTGCATTGTTCAGGAATGAAGGAAAGAAGAAAGGAGAAGAGCAGATACGGAATCATATCATCTCAGACTAACCGACCTCGAGGAAGGTATCTTATTTAAGTAACTTCATTCCAAAGAAGATGAAGCGTAGAGAATTGATTTTTGATATCGATTTGTCCACCTCACACTTTTCTATCTTGTTTAAAATTAAGGTATTTGATTTAGCAATAATTCTGCCTTCCTTTTTATGTCTGCCGCATGTCAAATACAGATGCAGTCGGCATTCTTTGTAGATCCTTAATGGATTCTTACTGGGTCGGTGGATATTAGCGTCATAAGTTATCAACCTGGTTCGGTTGATGCGGTCTAGAATTCTGAATGTGTTGCAAATTTTTTCAAATTTTTTACTACTTACTTCTTGCAGTAGTATCTGCAATGACGTCCATTATTGAGTGAGAGGGAACATAGTCCATCACGTAGGAGAAAACGGGGACACTATGATTCGCCATCATTTTTCCGTACTGGTTCCAATATCTGGTGAATAGCATATCTGTCAAGAACTGAAAGTAACAAACCAAACGACAGTCCATTCTTAACGCGAGACAGGATTATTAATAACATTTAAATTAAAAAATATAAAAAAGCCTACCTCAACGAATCTAGGCCTAAATTCATCTTCATTTTCAACGTCTATATTTGTGAAATAGCGTTTTTTTACAGCCTTTGTGATGGGAAAAAGTTTACTCTCAAACTCGGAAATTACCTATCGAATTCATAAGCACAAAGGTTATTGAAAATGAAAATTAATGTTTTTGACATGAATCAAATAGTGTCAAACTCACTGGAAGCAGCCTCGGAATTCTTTGGTCAATAAAGTTGCCATCATATTTACCATCGGAAAAGGAATTTATGGTCACTGTACATACATAAATAATAAGAAAAATTGCATCTTATGCCGTGATTAAAATACCCATGTTTTTAAATCGATTCTGCATGTCATTTAAACACAACGTCATTAGGTTCATATCAGCATCTGAGCCAGCGTGGATGTATTTTATGACATACGCACATATGGTTTGACGATAATCAGAAATAGCTTAATGCCAAACTCTTCAAAACCGTTGAACATGACACGTCATTATCTGGAGGTTGCTCTATCTCTTCGGCTAAAGCTAGCAAGTATCCTTTGTTGCCTACTCATTTATTTAGCGTTCTACGTAATCAGGCTTTAATGATGTATCCCGTCTCGAAGAATGATTAATTTTAACAATTGATATTAATTTCATTTCAGGCAATAATATAAAGTGACAAAAAACTAAAACTGCTATTTATTTACTAAATAGTTTTCAAAATTATAATATTTGTAACTGAAAAATTGCAGAAAAATCATTGATAACGGAAGAAAACCAATTAAGCAATAACCGGCTTCTAAATGGTATATTCGTAGTAATTCAGGTAGGAAAGTAAGATATTATGTCATCGCTTTACGCTGATTATTACCGGTCATTAATACCGTTGAAAATGTAATCAATCATTGATGACACAATGTCAGAATTACATGGTGTTTTTGGATGCCTCGCCTTGACAAGCACATGCATTGAGGTGAAAAGGGTGCTTGGCAATAAAAAAACAAGAATCAAGACAAACTTACGTGGCAGATAGAATGCTCCCTCATGTCTCGCAAGTCCTATTAGAATCGGCACTTTTTGAAATTGGCCACTTTGTATTAGCTCGTGTGGAGGTTTGCTGAATAAAACATTATCCACCGAGGGACCGAACCAACGTGGAAAACTGAAGAATGACTGAAAATAAATTGGAATCAACCTTCAAATCTTTTTGACATGTTTTTCACAATAAGTATTTTTTGTTATTCCAAACCAAATTTAAACAATGGAGGCTCGTGTGGCTTACTTGAGTTGCTGCTGTGATATTGGATAATATTTATTTCTTCTCTATGTGACAATACGTCAGTCAACAGAGGTGAGGTGTGTGGTATCGAATATCGCCGTACATTATATCGTGGCGTCTTTCAATATCACAGCAACAAACAATATATATAATAGAAGCCAGTACACGAAAACGACAAAGATCAATAACAGATCTCAGAAGTAACTTCTGTACTCAATTTAAAATTCCAGGTCAATGTTTTTTTTGCCATTATCGTCCTTCAGAAGTAATTGTTTTGACAATTCAAAAATTTGAAAATGTTTAGGAGGGCAGTATTTCAGACAGGCGGATGGACAGACACAAAAATCATATTTTGCAGAAAATGAAGCTACCAGTAAATGCGGCCCAGTTTAAAAGAAAGGATTATGGCGATGACATGACGGACTGATGTGAGTGAACTGTCAAAATGTTTGTGTCAATCCAGCAGAAAATGGAAAAGGATGATCAGCCTTTGGCTTTTGTCCTCAGCAAAGCAAATGTTTTAGAAAACTCAGACACTAAAGCAAATCCAAAGTGAAATGGAAATTTTTTTCTTGTGATGCCAGATTTTCAGTCATTTAAAGAATCACGTTTTTCCTGTCGACCTCGCCTCGACAACGTCTTACTGTGGTGGTGACATGTGGCTGGCTGTCTATAACCTACATGTAGAAAAATATTTTTCTCCGTGCGTCACATTTTTTCTGAAGTCTGGAACATGGCGTTCTGCATGTGAAAGTAAAAATTTGAAAATCTGCACTAGTTCTGGTTCTCGTATAACCTCTGCTATTGCTTTATTTTTCCATATTGGCCTGATACTGTTGGGTTACTAGTATTTATACTGTATAGTAAAAAATAATCTTGTTTGCAAATTTCTTCAAAACATGTGGTGAATATTTGACTTGACAAATCGAAAAGTTCAGCCGGCTCAGTTTCACTTATGTAGCAGTTTCTTTCTGTTTGTCTGAAGAGTGAAGTTATGTATCTAGTATTTGTTCTTTAACTGGAAAGAAATCAGTTAAATATGAAGTTCCCAGCAGAGAGTTTGAGGCAATTTAAAAAGAATTTATCTTGTATGTTTATAAACCAGCCTAAATGCTAACACTTTACAGCTTTTGTAGCAAGAAAGTTGGTTTAGCCAATCTGACTGTTTCAGTCTATGCCATAACTCATACGACTGTCAGAACGATACACACAAACCATATCTATCCAGCTCCATGATTCAGAACGAATTTATTTTCACTCCAATAATCCCACAAAAGCAATTCTATTCAATAGAAATCTTAGAGTTTACTTTCATACCACAGAATCACCACCAACGCCGGTGGGGCTACCACCACTGCTATCATATTCCGTAATATTGCATTGCTTTGATTTCCTTTCCTTTCCCAAGAATTTGCAATATCCGTCAAATCACTCCCATTATTGGTAACACAAAATACCCCATTGAGCAACTCATAAAACTGAAACAAGTTCTGTTCCAGAGGTTGTTGTGTTGGTACATACTGCCAAATTCACACAAAACCTCAAATCCTACCCTGGTCGGTTCAATCCTTGGGTGTAAATATCTGCCTGACTCGGATTTTAATATCCGTATATTTCTATCCATCTGTCTGTCTGCATAACCAACCACTTTTCCTCTGATCAATATCCAAATTCTTAATCTCCTTCCTTCACACCACCCACCAGTACTTTCGATATCTTCTCTCCGATCTACGTTTCTTCTTCTGTCTGTTTTAGAAGTGCGAAAACTGGGTTGGATTAAGTGAGTGATGCGATGTGAGAATAGATCGAACACCGGAGGAATGAAAATGAATCGAAATTAGCATAAATTTACATATCCCTCGACATCACACTAATTCCATGATTTAGTGCGTTATAATACAGTTTCCACATTGAACGAAAAGAGCAAAGGACAATTTCTGCGTACTCAAAAAAATTCATCGGCAGATTGTAGCGCCTTTAGTACAGCGAAAAATACGAGTCGTGCGAAATAATTAATCTCATTTCCATAAACCTTCGTTCATTTTGTTCTAATTTAACAACCTTCAGGTTCCTTTGCCACTGCTTACGCATTTGTCGACAGTTCACTTTGTCAATCCGTCGCTCACTTTGACCGTTTATTGTGAGTATGTAAAGTCCCATTTATTCCAAGAAGTTTCCTAAAAGCTCACTTGAATAAAAACTGTCACACAGATCGTTGGGTAAGTCTGTACTAGCTGTTGTGATCACAGATTATCTGTCACTTTAATCACCACTGCCCTGCAAACTTCTTTATGTATTTTTTCTTGTATTTCAAAGTGTTAGTAGTAATCGCGTGAGAAGTATCATGAATGAATGAATAGCTTCGTGGCAAATTGTAAACTCATTTACGCAGCAATAAAAATTTTGGATAAATAAAATCTCTACTTACAAACATATTATTGACTTCTTTCACCAGCTTCTCTATATCCACTTTCCTTAAGCATCCAACTAGTTCCCCAAAGTCTTCGTAGGAGCAGTCAAATCTTGACACAAGTTCTCGAGCAGATTCCACTGGATTCTTTTGAAAATATTGGTGGTTGAGTGGAGTGCCTCCAATTGCTATCACGTTTCTGAAAAGGCCTGAAAAAGTAAGTGTCATAAGACGAGACTTCAACAAGAGAACCTCAAAAGTTAAAAGTTTGATTATTTATACTTAAAGTAGGCATATTTAATAAAGTTCTAAGGTTTATACATATTATGGAAGGAGGAACTGACGAAAGTGAGTTTTTGTAAAGGGGAAAGTTACGTAATCAAGTAGTTATCATTGAAGATAACGAGAAGTCCGTTATAAGATCTCCACAGTTATTTCTTCCAAACTAATTTACCTTTGGCTTTCGGTGTCAATGTGAGAAGAGTGGCAGAAGCAGCTCCAGCTCCTAAGAAATTAATCATTGTCTTAGAGCTTAATTGGAATTAAAATCAAATAAGAGATAATTTACAGTGAAAGCAAAGTTCTATCCTGCCAGGTCGGCCCGGCATTTGTGACAAAGGTGAACTTTTTTGTGAGGCTGAGCAAAGTCCATTTACTTTCTCACTCCAGCCCTAAGTTGGGCAATCTTTGTTTTCATTACAAAAACACGAAAACTCACCTTCTCCCATCAAAGTAATACTTTGAGGGTCTCCTCCAAAGCTTGCTACATTATCCTTTATCCACGCAAGAGCCTGCAGTTGATCCAGAAGTCCAAAGTTCCCTGGGCTGTCTTCTGTTCCCGTGCTCAGAAACCCTAATTAGCATGAAAATTGTATATCAAACAAATTGTTCTCATCTCCGTAGATTGAACTACGGTCATTACCACATCAGCTTGGCTACGAACTAACAAAATGCAGACAAGTAAAGTAACGCCAAGCAGGACAGAATGTCCTAGATCACTGGTCACACACGTTGTTAGTACAAACTTCGTTTTGCAGAAACTTTCCTACTTTCCCTCCTGCCGGGTGCTTTTGGTTTGGTTTGTCCACCACACGGCATCACACCACCAGTTGAGTTTGTGTCAAGTACGTTATGCTGTGGCTTATTTAGAAGTTTAGAAACACCCTGTGTGGAGTCATGTTTTGAAGCAATTTGCTCCTAGTCTCGTCGCAAAGCTAACATTGAAAGTTTTTTAACTGAGCTTTTTGTAAAAAGAGAAAGCCTGTCACCACAAAATGACAATTTTTAAAACCGTACATTTTTTTCAAACTTACGGATGTAATTCAGCTGAACAAGACTTATTGTCAAATATGTCGTAAATCTGTACTTATAACGCTGGATTATCATGAAGAAAGTAATACTGCAATAGATGGAAATGTGATTTACGATGACTGCGTAAGAACTGGGCCTAAAATAGCTTCAGAGGAGTAATAATAGAAATCAGGAGCACGCTTCTCATTTATTTTTCCATAAAAATTTGGAGAGAAAGCAAAGCCATGTGAAAGAGAAGAAAGAAAAGAAGCAAAAGTTGGATCAACGCTGAGAAAAGTGATGCAATAGTTTGATGATCAAGTAAACACCGTTGAGCTACAAGACCCAGACCCACCACAAATACTAGAAACAACCATTAATTCCAAATATATCCAACCACCCGTCCATAATATCATAAAGAATTTAGTTTACCATGTGCGGAGTATGAGTCCGGTCGTGGTTATATGACTCAAGAAAAGAAAACATAATGAAAGTGGAAGAAAAACGTGTTATTGGTCTCGTCCCGTACGGATGAGCAAGTGCAACATACAGTACAATCTTGAGGATAAAGAATAAAACTAAACTTTCCTATTTACAGCTCAACCAGATACAGATACAGATACACCATCACTAGTCAGACACGTTCCACTGACAGGCTCTACTATGAGTTTGGGAAAAGAAAAAATGAGTGCAAAAGTAATCTTTTCTTCACAAAGAAAGCTTCTTTTCTTCACACATACAAACTCAGCTTCAAGTCCGTTGTGGGAAAATTGAGAATTGTCTGTTTGTGCTTTCTTTATTATCCGAACCTAAGGCGTTTTCAACAGACCTTCCCTCATTTTCCTCGGACAAAAATGTGCAAAACAACCATATCACAATTTTGAGCCACTTGGGATTTTCATTTTTTTGTAAAGTGGATGAAAGTTGAGCGAGAAAAGTCTAGTTCAAACTGAAATTAAAATTGAATCAACATCTTTTAAGAGGGGTGACAAACGCTGGTACGTTGCTTTGTGCTCTATTTTTAGTCTCATTTGCGTCTGAGTAATTCTAAAGCCTTGATATTGCAAGAATTTTTTGCAAGTATTTAGCTAGCTTATTTCAAAAGCCTTCATTGTCAGCCAAGCGGCAGATTCTTCAAAATGTGTTGAAATTTTAGGTAAATTAAAAAAAAACAAGCAAGTTATGTGTATTGTTGTACAAACTTGTGGATGCATACCGCACAGAATTGTTTTGTATGAGCGCACGTAAGTTTAAGGAACGACTGGCAGTAAGGGTACATGAAGAATGAGGGATTCTCTTTCATGAAGTTGTTTCATTAAGTTTAAGACAATTTGTTAGTGAAAGAACGACATACCCAACACATGAAGCCTGTAATTGAAGGCTACAACTACCACATCCTCCTCCATCAGGTAGTCAGGTCCATATATCAAAGAATGGGAAGATCCCGTCGTAAACCCTCCGCCGTGGATAAAAACTACGACGGGCTTTAGCTTGTCTATCTAAAAAAAATTAGAAAGAGAAAAATTTATAATTTCTGTGAGTGAATTATATTATGCCATTTGCAAATTGCACCAAGCTTACAAAGTGCAGTTAATAGAAAAAACTCGTGTGTTGCTGTGTGGTGAAAGTTGTAGAACAAATTTTTTAGTTTAATTCAATTGTGTAAGTAGATATTTCAATAAAAATAGCCATTCAGGTTTTTTCTTTCAATGATACGCAATCGCAATCATTTAATCACATGCATTTCGTCGAAAATAATACATCTTCAATAACCAGCGGAATTTGGTCTTACTGATATTTCTATGCTATGTAGGATGGATCGAAGAGGAGAAAAACTATTAAATTGATGTCCGTCAGTCAGATGTGGCCCAAGCTGTGGTGTAAATTCCTTCTCAACATGCGGAGGAGAAGACTATTTGACTTAAGTGGAGCATGACTATCTAATTTTGAAATATTTGGAACATTCATGGAATTCTATATTCAACTTCTCTTTCACATCCTTCCAAGTCTATCAACTTTATGCAAAAACATTTTCCATTTATTAAGAAGCCAGCCTACAGTCAGAGTGCCAAGGAAGCTATATCACACTGCCAATAATCTGTCCAATGTTTTATTCTCCACACGAGCGAGGTTTTTATCCAACCGAAGGAAAATACCTCTTTGAGTATTACATTCACGAAAACCATGTATGCCTGTTTGAATTTCATCTCAAATTGGAAGAAATGTTCCTAAGCTTATCTTGGAGTAACTTTTACTGTGACCAGCGCATTTGTCCCTGGTGCATCTTCTAAGGAAAAAATGGTTTGTTTACAGCGAGGAATTCATAAATCACACACATGTATTTACAAACTGTAATCCTTGAAAAAAAGTTATTACTTAAATGTGACTTTGTTACTAGCCATATACAGGACAAGACTGTAAGCATGAGTGAAAGTTGAGCTGTAATCCTAAATGTCATTCAATTCAAAACCTCTTTAGTTCAATCATACAGATACAAGATTCACAATCCCTCGACGTCAATAACATGAATACGATGTAATAGTTCTGTACACGGAAAAAAGAATCCGAGTTCTTTTCATTTTATATGGTTCATTCTTTTGCTTTTATTCCATCTCGGCGTACAATAAACATAAATCTGTTCTTAGGTTGACATGAAGTTTAAAGTGTGCTCAAATCCCCGTAACGGATCATCATAAGGTTAAACGTTACTCTACAATTGTCCATTATCTTCAGTTTTAGCGACTGAAAAGTCTAAAGTGTGCAAGTTGGTGGATAATTTTCCTCCATTATAGCCGACGAAGGAAGTGCGATTATTATGGGGAAGGAAAAAGGAGGTCCGTGTCCCCACCCCGGTGTTGATTCTGGTTCAGTTTTAGAGAAGGAGCCAAAGTGTGAGAGGAATAAGTGAATGCTTAGAGAAAGTCAGATACTTTGCTTCAGTTCCTACAACTCGTAACTGCTTTGGTGGTGGAAAAGGAAGTTGAAGACTCGTTTTATTCCATTTCCTCTCAGATTATGGGAAAAGTTTTGCAATGTCCGTATGACCATGAATGTGGGATGAAGGCATCTAATCTTTGTACGGGAAATTCCGACATTTAGACTTTCGAACCTGTTCCTTCATCTCCTCTCATCCCAACTCTCTATCTTTGCGTTCTAACGTCCACCATCTCATTCCATCCTCGTCTCAGTTTTACGTTTGATATATGAAAAAGTTGGTTTGCCAGTTATTGGTGAGGTAACCGCACGAGAGGTTGATGCAGTGAGTGGTATTTCCGTAAATAATCTCAATTAAGCTTTGACTTTTTTCATATGCCACACTAACAGAGTTGGTATGTAATTTTCGTAAGAAACAGAAAGGCAGACAGTTTTCCGTCTTTAAATTCGTATTTTAGTTTTTGGTTTAAAACTTTAAAATTCAAGCAAGTAAATTACTTACATCAGTCGTGAAAATATTGAGTGACAAACAATCCTCATTTCCAATCACGCTGCCCGTTCCGATATGATGTTGAGGGCAAACAGAACCATCCAGAGTTGCATCCATTATCCCCTCCCATCCCGGAACAACCACTGGTTCCTGGCGACGGACAAAAGAAGAATTATAAATTACTGACTCATAGATTATGTAATAATTATAAGTTCATTATGGCGTACCTTGAATCTCAATTCTCCTGTGGGCGGTTGTGCGTACCTGATTCCTGAATAATTTTATATTTAAAAAAAACTTGTCAGCTATGACAAATCTAATATTTGCTAACACTCTAATACAAACCTTTAAATGCATAATATTTTGTCTGTCTAGAACTCGTCGTTTCCTCCAAGCCACGAATTTTTCCTATTTTAGTCTGGACGACAATAGCATCTGCTCCAAACCCCAGTATGACTGTGGCAAAGAGGAAAACGGGTAAAATATAATACCCCCTCGGAATTTGGTCCATTCTTCTCTCTGCCGTAAGCAATTTTTCAGGCCTTGGATATTTCTTTCTTTTTATGGAATGTTATGCTCTTTTGACCAAAAACAATTTTTCTTCCCGCAATGACCAATTTACTCTTTCAACTTACAAAAAGTAACACTCGCGTCTCGTTGACGTCGTGGCTGTCTTTTTAGAACCAAAACTTCTGCCTTTTCTGGCTGACACTTCACTTGAACTTCAATATCATTCACTTACATCTGCCACTTCTTTCCAAAAAAATAAGAAAATGAAATTGTTTCACTGCATCCATTTGCACCAAAATCCAGTGTCTGTTCGTCGTGATGAAAAGTCAAATAAGTCTAGGAGTTGGCAAGATGCAGATAAAAATAACCGTATTTCACTTAATATCACGACAAAATTCAGAAGTCTTTTGTCAGTCTCAATCTTCAAATATGAATTCAACCCTTGTGGCTATTACAAATTTTCAGAAATGTAATATTTGCCAGTGTCCCATCCCTTTCTGTTCAACCAACTTTTGTGAATATTTGACAGCTCAACAAGAATACATGGAAGAGAATACAAGACGCAAAGCAAAGCCATTGACCCGGTATTGCATTACATTGTAGTCGGACGAAATGTGGTCGTGGTGAGGTGAATGAGAATTGCCATGTTTAAGAATGAAATGGAAAACATTCTGCGGATAACTTTGGCCACTTACAGTAACAGACAAAAATCAGAGGTAATACCGCATTCGGAGGAGTTGAAGGTCAATATAACAAAAACCTGTTTTGGGAAACATTTCCATGAGCCTGGAGTACGCACAGAATCACGTATACATATGTACATACTTGCTGTTAATGCTAAATTGTGGTTTGGTTTGGGTGCAGGTAAGCATCATCTATTGAAGCAGGTAATCCACCCTCGCACTCACATTTTTCATGGGTTAATGCTTTTTGGCATGGGCTTTACAATTTATAATAATAGTATACAGATATTTTTTAAAGTACGAAACCATGCATAGGATTGTCTGAATATTTTATAAATTGTACTGAAAATATGAAAAGATGCGTGTATTCCAAATTTGAACATTACGACTCTACTGTAGGGATTATACTACATAGTGGTCGAAGTTGGATCTTTGAAAGCTGCTTGGAACTTGATTATATTTAAATAAATTCAAAAACTAAGTTTAAATATAAAAAGGCTTGGACGAAACACATGGCTCAATAAAATTACCAAGTTTTCAAAAAGTTTTCACTTCGAAAAATAATTCTAATAATGCCTATTGTCAGATATCCTTTATAATCTGAGTTAGCGATCATTAAAAAAAATCTTCATCAGACCCTTTGACATGCATATCTATGCATTAGCTGGATGGGAATAGGATTTAAAATCTCGGTTCCCAACTAACTTCTCTCTGGAAAAATGTTCAGCTCTGTTGGCTAAGTTGAGCCGTTAGAATCGAAATCTGATCTGTAATGCTTCCGGACTAAAGTTCAAACTAAATTGGTCTTAGAGTCCACGCAGTGTGTTTTTAATGATGCGGAATTTGGCAGTGCTTTCTCCTTCTTTCTTCCTTCGCATACTACTCCTACTACTACTGTAGATCCAAATCTAGAGATAAGCTTGGAAAGGCACTAACTAAAAACACAAACAGAAGGAAGGGAAATATCACCAAGATATTTTTGAGCAATAAAGCCTTTCTCTATACTTATCTGGAACTAGTCTTACTACTACTTCGTGCTTCTGATGTGCCTTTATCCAAAGAAAGCCTGCTGTTCACAATTGCATTTTCAAATGACTTTAGTTTTTGGTTCTGAGCTCGCAAAGATGTTTGCTCCTTATTGTTATTGTTTTACTTTTCTTAAGGTCCTACAAATAGGGCCAAAATACTCGTAGTGATAGTGACTGCATAGTTCGAACCCAGATCTGGCAACCTAACTTTGAAAACTCCAACAAGATTTAAGTTGTGACAAGTTCATCCAATCTCTACAAACAATTTTTATGGTCAATTCTGAAAGTCGCTAACAATGCAATAGGCAGCAATTTATTTTTCTTAAACGTTGAAATTGTTAGCGATTAGCTGTTATCTGTGATTATCTAGCTCAATACGACTACCTTTCCAATTTCATATAAGCTACTATGTATACATAAAAACAATCAACTGTAATGGAAGGGGAATTGTTTGTATTATAAAGCCATTTATTTACACGTGAGCATAGGCCTGGAATTTACAATATATAGGTAATTCAACCATTTCTGTTACTCACTACTAGCCAGGTTCAGGTACATTCATGCTTATCTACAGTTAAAACAATGAATGAGACATAATAATTATTGCTTCCAACTTTTTCCGGCACATTCTTCAATAAACTATTTTTCCTTTACTAAATGTTTGCCGTACTCCTGCAGGCCTTCGGTCTCAGTCCTCGTGGTCGTGATTGCTAGTTTCGTTTTTGTTTTTCTAGCAATTTTACAAATCACAGGATTGAATAAGGCGAAATTACTATGCTCTGCAACTGAAGTTCGGCTCAACATCGCATTTCCAACGTGATTTTTTATAACGAGAACTGCCTGGAAATCTAGAATGCGATCCTGTTTTAGGTTTGGAACTTGGAACGGGTCTCAACTTAACTTCGTGTGAAGGAGAACAAGTCGTGCATGAAGATAAACTCAAGTACTCCTACCAAAAGACATTTGTCCCTACTTTTCTATATTATTTACCGGTCGGTAGCCAAGTGCATTGCTTTACTATAAAAAGTACTGATAGTGAAAGCATGATACCAGGACAAAATCTATTCCATTGTACTGCGCCAAAAATGCAACTATGAGATTTTTTAGAATTCATGCACAGCCCTCCAGCTACAACTTACTGAAGGTTGAAATTGTTTTAACGAAGATTTTTTAGATTTACTTTCATTTTCGATCAGTTCATATAGTGAGAAGGAGTCTATAGCGCTTCGATAATCTTCTTACCCATCGACCATCTATTTATGTCCGTGTCTGTAATAATTCATTGCCAGTAAAGCAAAGTCATTGGATGGAATGGTGCTAATAACTTTTAATGATACGAACATATTCCTACGGTAAAAACCAACAGCATGATGATACAAATACCATATATTGACGGATAGGATAAGATGCTTGCTGTAAATTAGAACGAAAAAAGAGCTGCGTTGTGTTTAGAAGCAAATACGGTATGAGTTTGAATTTTTTATTTGGGGAAAGCTGAAAAAGGACAAAGTCAGACGTAAAAGAGTTTCCATATTTCAAGAGAGGGGCAAACATTGGGATTCACAAAAAGTGTGAATGCTCTTTACACTGTAAACACAAGATCGAGGGAGTAGGAAAATCATGGCACTTGGTCGGGCGGATTGAAATGCCACAATGAATACTTGCATAGGACGAATAAGTATAGACAGACATAAACTGAGAGTGGAGACTGACTCCTCTCCATGTCAATATCCAATGCTGTCGCAATTTTACGAGTTATATTGTTTCATTTATATATACAGAGAGTTATGGGTTTGTTACGGATATAATACACTGGTGTGGTTGGGTCGATAATGGGGATCCTAAACCTTGACGCAGCTGCAGCTGCAAGCCACATCTCAACCAAACTACTCCGTAATACAGGGGAAAACTCCCGGGTTCTCCAAAAGGAAAGCCCGATCCCCTTCTCCATCCATCCATCTATACATTCCTCCCAATCCAGTCCAGAGAAAGTATCCCGTTTCTGACTATAGCACCGAGTACTTTCATTTATACGAAAATGAAGCGAATGCGCGTGGTATAACGCAGATATGGCGTTACTGAGATAAATGATGGTTGGTTATAAACTGCCTGTCGATTCAAAACCCATTCCCAAAACTCCACTACCTTTCTCTAATTTTGTACCACGAATCATTCCTTTTAAACCAGGTAAACTTCGCGTCTTGCCTTCAAGTAAACGTATAACGATGTGGTTAAAAATAGTGCTCATACACGTGAAGATGCTGCTTCACTTAAGCGGTTGAAGCCAAACTTTGCACAAGGAAGAAAACTGTACACCATTGGTTCCAGTATTAAAAGGATGCATTGTAGTTTCATCCAGATAGGAATAGATCCACTATTAGCTCGCCGTCCATCCAAGCAAACCAACTTACCAGCCAACAGTCAGTGGCTAAGACATTCCTGGCTGACTCTGGTCTTTCCCAACTCCATTCCTTAGCCTCAAACCTATGAACCAAATTTCCTTGCGCTTTCTCCCATGGATGGAATTGAGTTCTACATGGAGTTCTACCACTACCACGAAATGTGAGTAAGGAAAGAAATAAGGTAGCATAGCAGCCAGTTCCCTCCCGATAGTCGAGTCAGTCGAAACTTATTTCTTTCTTTCTCTCTCGTAGAGGCAGACAGTCGTAGACACGAAGCCAACCCGGCATCGTCATTGAGTTGCATTCTTTCCTTCTTTCTCCATCCACCACACAACAACAATCAGATTTCTCCAGGCAAACGTTACGCTCACATTATAACTCACCATTCTCGCTAGTTTACGTCTTTTTCTTCTCGTCCTGCCGGAGGATTTGTTCTGGTTTGATTTGGTTCCATTGGTTTAGCTTGGTTCTGGGGGTGAAAAAGATTTGATTTTTTGTAAATACTTTTACCAAGCTCACAAAGCTGGTTGAGAAAGTCAAAACCCTGCGGTTTTGGTTTGGTTAAGGACTTGTTTTGCGTTTTTATACGGTGTGGCGTGAAAGGTTTAATTCTGTGTTTTTATTTCCTTTGGATATTGAATGTAAGGAAAATATTGTAATACAGTGTTCAACTGAATAAAATTCCATGCACAAAACTGTGCAGAAGATATAAGGACGACAATACAATAAAATCTCGGCACGGTAATTGTCTGTAGGCGAAGAAAAAAGAATAAAGGTTACCCCTCCTGGGCGTATTCATCTACAAAATCTCTACCATCGTCGCCATCCATTTGATGGTATACAAACAAATAACATCCTGCCTGGCGATGAGAGTAACATTTTGATTTATTCTATTACTGGAGCTGGTTTTTGTCATGTTCCAAAATTAAATATTTCTCAATCCAGACACACAAAACGTCACCTCGTGAAGTTTTGCTGTTTCGTGTGCTACTCACTCTTATAAAGACATTCCTGCCTAAAGGCTGGCAGATCTTATCATCCTCTTCAACTTGAAGCTGGACGTCAAGAGGAAGAAAGGAAGAAAGTGTGGAGAAAACTAAGCTTCACACTGGTTTATGGGAAGAAAATCTCAAGGAAGGAAATGTTACTTAAGAGTGAGCTTCTCCAAAAAAGCTGACAGTTGAATGCGTGTTGTTCATGGGGTGTTGGTGATGATGTGGTGAGTGGTAGTGCAGTGAAAAACTGGGAACCACCCCCAACCAAAAACTACTTGACTTTTTCTCCTAAAGTAATCATCATAAAGCAAACTGAGATGCTTTGGTTGGCAGACCACCAACTCAAATACTCCACAAACCCCACATTGTCATGCCTGTATACAGTCATTTAGATGATAATGAAATCAAGTCAAACTGCCACTGACTAATGTGAAGGTGACTGGTACGTGGTCTAGCTAGTATCCTCTATTGCACAAATCAAATCCAACAAAAGTAATCCACTTCAACAGTACCAAGAGCAGTAGCCCAATACTTGCTTGACAGTGTTTGGATGGTGTCACCAACTAGCAACCCAAGAGTAAAAACCCATGTGTTTATGCACTAGTTTTGGCCTTACTTGTCGTGTATGGTGGGAGTGGAACTGGTAGTGAGGCAACTGCCTGTACACACAAGAGAAAGGCAAGGAGAAAGCTGTAACGTTTCCTTCCATTAATTTATTTGTCCGTCAACCTTTTACGAACAATTTACAATGAACAACCGCTTCATACAAATCTTATCACGGCGTATTTCTTGTTAAATATCCACCAACACGGCCACGGCACCGAAATCCCTCTTCTGTTGAGGAGATGTAGGTGCCGGGCGAGAAATAAGTAAGCAGCAGTGCTCAAGAAGCAGACAGTTGTTGGAATTGGAATATAAATGCAGCAATAAATACTTGTAATTTAAACACCTAACAAACAATGCAACGCCACTACAGCTACGACCCCAACTAAGCAAATAAGTTGGAGACCACATGATGTTGTCTCCCTTCATCAGAGTGCTCCTCTCGACAGCATTTTACCTGTTTATTTGTACCGCACTTGTCTCTGGGAATGTTCCTGAGGCGCAAACAGGAGGAACGGAAATTTGTAAGTTAAATTACTTTCCTCAAATTATCTCGTGTTTACTTCCATAGTTCTGGAGTTTGTTTGCATTCTGCTTTTATCTCAACACATCCAGGCTTGGCTTATGTATATATCTTGCTCGTACCTCTCAACTAGATTAACTTTACTTCTTGTGCCTCTCTACTGTGTGGTCGTGGTCTAGTCTGGTACATCCAGTTATTCATTGTGTCGTTCAACTTGCCTTTAAATATAGTAAGGAAGACTTTGTCTGACTGGAGTTGTTTAGGGGTGCACGGCATGGCTATCCTAGACGACTTGTATTGTTTTGTAAAATAAATGTGTGGTATTGAAAGTTTAGTCGTGGAGTTTCCTTCCCTGCAAAGTTTCCCTATCCACAACCAACCACAAAACAGCTTTCTCTTTTATCTCTTCCAAAACTATAATGTCACCAAGCAAGTCTTGAAATGCCAGTGACTAATGGTTAAGAAGCTAAAAGTATGCATGATGATATTACTACTTGACTCCTTCTGCGTAGATTCTTATTGGATTTTAATTTTGTGCCATTTTATTCCCTACTTTCAGCAGGGATGCATGAAGTAGGAAAGATGCAAATAATGTGAAAATTCAGAGACTTGAATGTTTCCTTGTAATGTCTCATTATCAAAAATGAATGCATACTCATGATCATTATGGTGTTGAGTAAAAGCCGACTGACTTATTTCACCCGTGAAATCGTGAGGCCTTATCTATTGGTTGCACTGGCTGTAATAGGATATGGATAAGTAGTTAACTGCTCATTGTTTCGGAGAGAAAGCACGTCTTCGCTAATCGATTCTGATAACGACGGTCATGAACTCAACTCAAACTCGCATACTAACACCAAACAAGGTTTAAATCCCGGAACTTTTAAGTGCTCCCTTATGCACTTTAAACACAAATCTCTTCTTTTGCCAGAGATCCGACGATCTTTCCTCCAAAATTGATTATTGTTTGTCAACTGTTTCCGCATTTGAAATAATTTACAACCGTGATGTGCTCCAGTCACAACACTTAAAGTACGCGTGTATAGAAAGTACTCACGCATAACATTTGTGTATGTGTAAATTTTATTGTACCAAAGATTGGGTGCTAATTTTCCCATGGAATCCGTGCGGAATTACAACAGCACTGCTTTACTGCCTGCAAAGGTTGATGGGAGTTTTGCTAAGACCGTGAAAGTAATCTTGAAAGATGAGGACGTGAAGAAAGATTTGCTATTGCTGCTGGCTGCAATGGTGCTTTACTTAATGGCATGTTTCATGGCTCGGTTAGGGATTTAATATCACTGTGCCAAGGCTTTATCTTTCTACCTGACGTTTTGGTCTTCACTTTTCTGTCTCTACAAACAATTTTTCTGCTACTTGAATTTCAATTAACTTGTTCAAGTGAGCAAATTCAAAAATATGCTTTACGTAAATTACTCCGTCAGTGTCATTAGATGTGTGATAAAGATTGATAAAACCCTAAGTTTGCCAATATTTATCTGAATTTTGTTAACCAAAAATACTGAAAACATAGTTTTATTTTAGAGATTGTACACAACATAAAAAATTAGAAAGTGAAACGGAGTTGACTCACTAAAAGTGAATTACTCTGCCAATCCAATCCCAGTTTACACAATTTGTAAAGGGGATTTGATAGCGTCACAAATGGATCCCATAAAATGCAGCCATCCAGCCAACAACTATGTCTTCTTTCACAAAAATCGGGCGACCATATTTTATAATGACATTTCAAACGCCCTTCGTCATCCACTCCCTTCCTTCAAAATAACTTTTTCATTGTTTCCCTCTCCGAAGTATCGACTAGAGGATTAAATTCAAAGCATAAACTTTGATTTTAGCGTGATGCTTGCATGAACAAGGAAGAATTACATTGCCACCCCTTGCTTTTGCCTTTTTGTAGCAATTTCTCCGTCTAATTTTGTACCAGTTTCGCTTCGCTTACTATGGTACATGAAAATCAACATCAGTCTTCGGCATTGAAAATCAAAGAGAGATTCTATTCCAAGGAGTCTACCAGTATAGTTAAAACAAATTGTTAGAGAAAGGCAGGCTCGCTAGAGGAACCATGTAGATGGGTCGTAAACAAGAGCGGACGAACACCGCTACCAACTTGCCCTGCCGGTATGCTTGGCTGCTTCACTCTCGTCCATAACGATTTCCTGTCCAGTTTTATTCTTAAGTAGTTTTGTTATGCATCAGTGATGCAGGAGAGAGGACTACAACAGACAATAAGGAAGACAGGAAGACATTGCATCCAACACTTTCCGACGACCTGACGGCCTTCCCAACTCCAACTCTTCTCATGTTCCAAGTACAGTTCTTGAAAGCTTTAAAAGCTTCTTGAAATCGTGTCCATGTTCAAATGTTCACAAGTTGCAAAGACAATGGCAAAGTTACACATCCAACCTACCAACACTAACCATCCAGTGGAGAGAGTGAGAGAGAAAGCAAGCAAAAGCTCTTTCACACTGGTTTAATTTGTGCATCCATCCAGCCCACTTCTTGCCTTATTCGAGATGGACCCTGTCTGTCTTACTACATTTTGTGTATCTGAAGACGGACTTGCTGGTTTACTACATCTTCCAGTTCTAAGATGCATAGCTTTCACGAAGTCCAAAACCTATCACCCGTTCGCTAACCGACTTTGATAACTTCCGCCCGTCTTCTAGTCAGCCAGGGAACTTAACTCATATACTACATGTCACATCAAAGAAACGTTTGCTAGCTAAGCGCTTTTTGTTAGTTTTACTCCCGGCTCGTACAGCTGAGTCAAGTCAGTCAGCTTAGCAGCAACGTAAAGGCGAACTTAACTTTACTTGATGTACGTAAGATAAGAGTAAAAGAGTAAGACGTAGCTTACTTATGTGTAAAAGTTAAAAGACGTGAAAGAAAACCTGCTGAGTTGAGTGCTGCTGCTTTCCAAAGGAAAGTGTTTGCATTTTTGATTTCATCAAACCTTCTTTTCTCCGACACACCTTTCCCCACTTTTCAATCTATCCATAAATCTAGCCAACAAGAAGCATGCATGGGCACCAACCTTCTTTCTTTGCTTTACGCCTCAGTTATTCCTGTCAAATGGTATTTCGTAGAGTAACTCGTTCTCGCATACCGGGATTTTTTTGAGTGCTTCAAGAAAACCATTTCTTTCTAATATTTTCTTGAATAACTCTTCGTTGTTGGATTTTCAAAATTTTAATACGCATAATGATAGTGTGTGCATGACTAAAGCTGTTATCGGTTTAACACATTTATTTAATTATTTTTTGCAGTCGAGCTAGCAACCCTGTGCAAAGGACATTACCCAACCCAGATGCACCGGAAGATTGACGGTAATAACATTGATTAATAATTATAAGCAGAACAAATCCATACGTTTCTTACGTTTTTATCGCTCTTAGGTGCTGTAATTGTGTCCAAGAATGACAAAAATCTTGAATGGTAACAAAATATAATAAAATAAGTCGGGCAGGATTGTAATTCCATATTAATTAAACTTTAAATCAATTATTTAACACTTTTCAGCGTAATTACATTCAGTGCGGAATATGTGTCTCAGAGATTTCTTATTCGATTCACGGTTAGTTCCGTAGTTGATTATAATCTCATTATAAAAATCTAATATTGTTTTTTTGCTAAGTCGGAATAATATAAATTAAATAACAACAATTTTTTTCTTTTTTGTTCACGGTGTTCAGGAGTTCAATATGGAATGCGGGGACAGACTACATATTTACGATTCAGCCAATGCAATTGGCAGTTCGAGGGTGAGTGTCTTTCCTTTCTTGACTATTTTTTCTCCCTCTACATTCTCAATTGCCAACACCAGTCTGTGTGTTCAAATTTTCTCAACCGTAAATAAACACTTTCGTCGAACACGGAGGAGAAAGTTAATGGATCATTGTAACACTTGGCTAAAAGAGACAGGGAAACGAATAGGGTATGTATGGTGGTAGTGAATTATACCGCGTTCCGTTGCATGTCAAAGTTAATGAAAACTGCGTGAATTCCAACTATTTCAAAGAAATGCTTAATATGGTAATTGGGTAATAAACTGAGACTTTTTAACCCTGCCAAACTATTTTCATTCGTTAATCAGGTGAGCATGCAACCTTGTTTAAAGGAAAGTGGGTAAAGGGTTTGTTGAAATGTACAAACTGTGCCACATCCACATTCAGCCCACGTATTTATAGATACGAGATAAAAATGAAATATGAGTGAGTGGATTTTGAACTTTGAATTATACAAATAAACTCGAACCAAAAGGGCAATGCTCGCAAAACAACTCAATTTCTACTTCAGTAAAGCCAAAACCATCAAAATTGAATGATATGAGAAGAGGAAGCTAAAAGCATTCACTATGCAAAAGAAAATGGGAGAAAGCAATGAATTGATAAATGATTTCGATAAATCTAGTCTTCAATTTAATCTTTTCATCGTGAAATTCAGTTTGGAATCGATTCGTCATTTTCAATTTCCAACCCATTCAAACGTCAGACGCAGTGTCTGACTCTGTGGTAGACACAAAAGACAAAGAGTTTCAAGTTTTGGGGAGAGTTTGAGATTCAAATATTCCACAACATCCTCCCTGTCTGTTTATTGAAATAAAGCAGCAACTGCAGACCAATTTTATTTCACTTTTGCATACTCGAAATGAAGCTCTATATGTACAAATATATGACTCCATTCGGACTCGGTTCACCATTTGAGTTGGTTTTTGNAGCAGCAACTGCAGACCAATTTTATTTCACTTTTGCATACTCGAAATGAAGCTCTATATGTACAAATATATGACTCCATTCGGACTCGGTTCACCATTTGAGTTGGTTTTTGGTTATTTTGTGAAATCGTGGATGGATAGTGGAGCGGAATGGTTGTTTGAATGAGTGGATCGGATAAAGTCAAAATGAGTTCAATTCTGTGTTTCCATTTTATTTATGCCATTTTGTTTATAAATTGTGCATTTCTATTCCTAGGCGGAGTTGTCCTGTCGTTTCCTCGGTCCTGAGAGTATCGTACCCATCAGGACTAGGGGACATTATGGTTAGCAACACTGTACTAATAGCTCGATGAATACACGCAATAAATTAAATACTACAAAATGCTCTACTTTTATTTTCAGTTACCCTCAAATTTACAGCGGATAGTTGGGGTATGATTTTAACTATTTAGCAATTTATATACACGCTAACGCCAATGTTACCCGTCGGTTTTTACGTAACGACAAGATTTGTGTACTGTTGCAATAAATTACATGATTTATGCTTTGCTATTTTTAGGAACGGACGCCAACAAATTCACAATGGTCATCACCGCATTCAAAGACCCCGGTAGGTTACTATTTCATCTTTTGTCTGCTTTCCATTGATTTATCATCAACATCACATCATCGTCGTTATTTTCATCGTGGAATAATGACAGTCCCATTAGTTCCAGGTCGATTTTGACTGGGCTAGAGTTTTCTCATTTTTTCCAAGATTGTCTCAACCCAACCTTACTATACTATGTATATAGTATAATAATGTAATAATGCACAAGAATAAATTGTTAATAATGTTAGTGACTTACAAATTTGGAGTAAGTGAAAAAAATAGGAATTAAATGACCAGATCCAAGAGAAGAAAGTGAATTATATGATGATCCTCATTAGTTTTTTAACGCGAAGAAAGACAGATAATCGCTCCCTCAGAAAGTTCAAAGCGGAAATGCATGCAGAACAGAAGAATAAATGAGATCCACTCAACTCACTCCTTATCCATTATGATCATTAACAACGGAATAAATTACCTATATCTTACATCATCTTTTCCTCCCCGTCATTCTCACTTCTGCATTGTTTTTTTCTTACTTTCTCCTCTAAGATTAGAAAAAAGTTCAACATTGGCACCGGATGAGTTGAGAAATTTTCACGGTGTCGCACTTCCTCATCTCATGCTAAATAATTTTACTTACATATTCCACCTATGCATGCCATTGCCTTCACATTCTATTCATCATTTTTGTCGAATAATTTTTGGGGTTCGAAAAAGTTGTATGAAGTTGAAGTTCGAGTAAAAAAGAGAGGAGGCAGCAGAAACATCTAGTAGTACAAGGAAAAATGTGCCCATTCTTTTCCACCCATCCATCCGTGACGTTATGTTACAAATGAAGGAAAATGATAAACCCGAAGAAAACTAGAAAGTGTGTGAAACTTTCATAACTCAAATAAAAAAGAGTATCACTCACTCACTCACTCTTTTCATAACGACAAAACATTCAAGAAGGAATGAAAATGAAATGAATGTGTACGAGAGGAGTAGTCGTAGCGTGGTCGTATTAGTAACAGTCGTTCCTTCGTACTCTGGCTCATTCGCATGAGAAAGGGACACAAAAGAGAAATTTGATTTATCGAGAAAAGTTTTGATGGAAACTCTGGGTCTCCCACAGACAGTCAACTGGGGTAACATTGCTTGGGGTCTGTTCTGTTCTGTATGGGTGAATTCCTTTGCATCAGAGTTTTTTGGCTGACTCGCAATATAATATCTGGATATGTACGTTGTACGTGTAAAGCATACATATGGATAAACGGACAAAGTGTTCAATCGTTTACAAAAAATTGTAATGTATCCATGTAGCTAACAGCTAACCCAGCCCAACCCAACTATTCTGGGGTAAATGGTAGTTTGCCTCCCAGGACGAGGACACACGCCGCTGTTTGCCTGTCGAGTTAAAATCAGCGAGAGTCACCATCTCGTATTCCCACATCTTCTAAACTAAACTTCCAACCAAACCATGCTAGTCAAGTCAACCAACTTTTGCTTTCACTTTTTTCATCCTTTCCAAATCCCAAGGAATTACTTGCCATAATCCCTGAAAGGAATATGAGTTGGCAAATAGTACAAAAAATTGAAATGAAATGATTTCGTCTTCATGTTACAATCCATTATGCATGGAAGATATACTTACCTGGCCTCGGCTGCATGAATCCCTAAAATAGAGTAGAAAGCAGGGAAAGGGGAAAAGGCAAGCTTTTTATCTCATGTGATATTCAAATTTTGAGTCATTCGGGCTATCCTCTTGGTCGGACTTAGGATGGATGGATAGATGGATGGATGAATAATGGGCAAAGGGTAAAAGCAGGAGGTTGTCAATGGCACACAAACAAAGTTTCTGCTGTCGTATAGACATTTTTTATTCCATCTGATGATGATGTGATGTTGCAATGTGATGTTATGTGATGTTGGTAAGCCCAACAGGGATGAATAAATGCATGTATTTCTCTTTTGTGATGTATAACACACATTTTTTGTCACTCACAGGGCAAGGATGTCGAGATGCCTTCGTCTGTGGGCACGACATGTGCATCACGAATCGTCTACTTTGCGATAAAACTCCAAACTGTCCTGACTCTTCGGACGAGCAGAGATCTGCAAACTGTACCAGTAAGTCCCAATATTTCTTTTGCTTTGGATAATGTCAAACCTTAATCCTCATACACTTCCGAGAACTTGCGTACCCATTTTTCTAACTTGTCGCTGTTCTCGTCCTATCTATCAACATCAGACCGGATTTTATTCCAGGCCCAAAGAAAGCCCTTTAGAGTTAGGTCACAAAGAGCTTGCTCCGAGAGTGTCCTGTGTTATGGGCTACTAGAAGAATATTCAATTTTACCTTTCATTTCAGACTAACCTTTTTAAACTCGGGACCAAAATGTTCTGTTTGTGAACCCTTTTAGTTGGGTGGGGAGAATCTACATTTGCATTGCAATTTCACTTGGGAGTTAGTTTTACTTATGTAAATTGGGCAGTAACAGCAGTAGTAGAATTTCTTACTCTTACCATACACTTGACAAAATAGATATACATACATGCTGCATGCGTAGCTAAATAGGTACTTATTTTCAAGGTGTCGAGCCCATAGAAAACCCTCGAACTTTCTCGCATCTCTCTGAACTTAATTCCAACTTCAGGTTTAGAGACGTATTCTGCATTCAATCAAGATTTGGCTTACTCTCAATTTCTCGTTCGTTTATCGCTTTTCCTGCTTTCACGACCAGACTCCGACCAAACCACACCACAAAAAGTAAAACTACATCCACCCCGCCAGGGACTGCAATATGGCAGCAAGTAGCCGACAAAACCAAGATCCTGCCACCGATCTAGCCTTAGGTATAGAATTGCCTGACTTAAAAAATCGAGCTCAATGATCGATACTCATTCTAAGACTGGAGAACTCGTGTTGAGTAAAAAAAACTTCGACAAGACTTGCATGCTTATTTGTTCCTCCTTAACCGTTTTACTTGATTTCATGTGTTTTTTTTCCTTCCCGTGCAAGCTTTGCAATTTCGAACGTTTCATTTTCACTCCACTCACTTGCTATGAGTTCAGCAAACTACAGAACTTTTAGGCGAGACGAAGGAAGTATGTTGTAGATTAGTAACTGCATTGGAACTGCAAAACAAAATAAAAGTGAGCAATGTTCCTTAAACCGAGAGTTAAGTTCGTCTAGTGAAACTTTCCCATTTCTGTTTTTACAACTGGCTCGAATGGCTGCGGCCGACCAAAAAGACGGGAATTCACAATTCACCATAGACGACTGATTTCACTGATTTGGCCAAAACAGTCAGTAAGGAAACAATAATAGATCAGATACTGTTGAAAGGGATTGACTGACTGACTGGCGGATCGGATGACTATAGTTTTGCTACCTTATGGATGCAAAGTGCCAAAGGTTGGATGGTTAGATGAAAGTGAAACGAAACTGAAGCCAGTCATTAAAAGGGGAGATTGCAAACCAAACCAAACATTTCATCCGCTTTCTCTTTCTTCTCCCCTTTTCACATCTACCAAATCCAACTCATTTGTATGTTTCAACTGTTCCCGTGATTCACTCTCACGAAACCTTTCACTTCAATCACCCATCTACCAGTGACCTCACTCTGCCCTAACTTTACCCCAACCACTAGTACAGAAGTCTGTAAATACATGCAACAGTCAACTAATGAAGAACAGCATACCAATATGTATGTAACTTACGTGTATATAATTCCTATTGTATTCTTCTTGATTTGGTGAGTATTGTGTATATATGTAGATTGACAGATAATGATGAAATTGGTGGTTTGGTTTGCCTTGGGTCTAATCGAGGGAGAAGGGTCATGCCAGATTGATTTTACCCTAAAAATTCAGTAATTCCTATACATAACTCGGATTTTTTTTAACAATCGCATTGCAGCAGTCGGAGCTTATCACCTTTTAATTATGGCCGTATTTATATGAGCTATACATAATAAAATCAAGAAATTTTTATTTTTTATTTTTTCGGTTTCATGATAGAAATGTGTGTGGTATTTATTTTATTGTTATGAATTTACCATTTTGGTCTTGATTTGTTTTACAGGTAATTTTCTCGACATGCTAAGCTCCATAGACTCACCAGCCGAGATTGGAATACTTGGTGGCCTCATAGTGATATGTGTCGTGATAACTTTTACTTGCTTCTTTTACTGCACCCGTCATCGCAGAAGAACCCCGCCTCAGTCCCCGGATATCTACAATCATGGAAGTAAGTTTAATAATAATTCAAGTGAGAAATAACTTAATTAATAGCCACATAAGGAGTCCAACTAATTTCCAAAATATCTTCAAAACTCATTCGAAATCATTTTTTACTCTTAGAAAAGACATCATTCAGTTAATAATTGTATTTAATCAGAAGTGGAACAATGTGTTGAACTGGAAAAATCCCTTCATTTGAGCAATTTCGGATACTTCTCATCGACTTAAATTTGTGGTTTATTTTATATTTTATTAGAAAGTCGTAACGAAGCATCCGGATCGAATGGAACCGGAACAATGATAAGCCTAAACGACAAGCCGGGTTTTCATAACCTTCACCAATACCAACAAAATACGTTAGAAAGTTTACGACGAAAGTCGGGAAACTTGGTAAGTCTCATTTTATAGCAAGAGCCAATAATTAAAATCACTTATCTTGACAGCATTTTCTTATTTTATAAAATATGGAATAGAATAAAATGATTTATTGCTTGTTGTTTATATGTTATTTTGTTTAAATAAATGCAGCATCTCCCTGCGTTGCACAAGGGTACAACGCATCTTCGCCGTCGCCAATGTTATATGGGAAACTAAATCCGCCACGATCTCACACATCGTAAGTTTTTTAGCCACTTATAATAATCCGTGTACGTTTCAGCTACATTACGTACCTCATTCGTTAACAATTTATCTAGCCTGAAGATTCAGTAATAAAGAAAATATTATTACAAATCCTAGTTTTCTTTCCGGTTTTGAAAAGCAACTACATTACTAACTAGCCACAGTCTGCAAAATAAAATAAGGACTCCATTCCATGCTTTTCTTATCCTCCCTCCTGGATGGAAATAAATTATGAAGCTCAAATCTTTCCCGTATCTTTCTCCTCATTCATTTTCCTGAAACCAAACTCTCAAAACTAATTCAGAAATGAAAAAGTAATACTTGGCTACATTACATTTCATCTCCCTGAGGGAAAAGCTGGTTGGAATAAAAGTTGAACTGTGTGGAGTGGAGAAAATGACGCTGATTTGAGTTCAGCTCAACTTTCACAAAACATTGCTTGGACTCTTCTTTCTCGTTGCTACTTTCTCCACTCCAACCAGGACCAACTCTGTCGTGTTCATGCACAGAGAAAAGTTTTTGGCAGTAGGAATGAATTTGTACTCCTTTCCTCTTGACAAACAAGTTTTGTAACATTTCTCAACATTTCTGATACATAATAATTAATCGTAAAAAGAGAAACTTGTTTCCTTTCCTACAGCAAAAGAGGCAGAGTAACTTCTCAAAGTTTAGATTGTGTTTCAAATAAACGGGGAAATGCTTTGAAATTAAACTCAAGAGCGCATGGTTTTGGTTACGTAATCATTTTCAAATTATGAAATTTTAACAATCTCATTTCATCTTCCTTTCTTCTTTATTTTTATTCTTACTTGGAATTATTGTTTGTTTTCCAGCGATGTCTCACCAAGTCAAAACAAGGAAGAGTGGTTCGTGTAAAAAGTTGTTTGCTGCAGTTTCTTCATTTCGTCCTTCATAACATCGTTGTTCTAATTTGGTCAACTTTACTCATCTCAACGACTGTTTCAAAGTCAGATTAGTGAAATAATTATGATGGATGAATAAGCAATTCAAGTTGCGTAGTGAAACAAAAAAAAACATGCTTCACACCAAGAAATTACACGACAGCAACAACAACATCAAAACAGGATTTAAACATTGTTTCAAATATACGTCAGAGAAAAGAATATCGCCTTTCTTCCAAACTTTCA
>JAAXNX010000385.1:0-31248 GCA_036491905.1 Folsomia manolachei
AAAAAGTGATTGGCATTTCCTCCATTAAAAAATAATCATTCACTTCATTTTTAAATCGTTTGTAGCCAATATTTACCCAAAAATTTAGGAAATGTTCCATTAGTTTTTTGCACGCTTGTGGCATATCCATGAATCACCCAAGCCAGTCCTCGTGCCCAGGTGGAATTATCGCGCAGTCCTTGCCAATTATATTTCCGTTGAACGTCTCCTGTCGTCTCGTTATAGGCCACGACGTGGAAAATACCATCGGACGTGTCAGGACGGAAGTGTTCTTCAATTGTGCGATTGGCGTGTGATACTGCAATCTGGGCAAAAGTGGTGTTTCCTGTGAGCTCCGTTGCTTTGAAAAGTAATTCCAAATTCATCATGTTATCCGCAATTACTTTCACTTCTCCAGGAACGCCACCTACAAGAAAAGACGATGTGATACTTGTAATTAAAGGAGAAAATTGCAAAAAATAGTTCATCCTTGCCATGTGCTGCGTCATTGTTCCAGGACCGGATTACTCGTGCTAACGCTATAAATGGGTTTTAGAACAAATTTTTTTTTGCATGGACTAATTTAAACCTGTGCCTTAGAACTCACGATAAAATCTAGACGACAATGATACCGCGGTTTGTTCTATTACTCCTACCGTGAGGTCTTCGTTCCCTGTATACTCCAAGCAGAGGCCGAAAGTGGATTGGATGACAAATCCAACATCATGCGTCTCCGTGTCGCACTGCCGTTCTTTCACACGTTCTTGAAACTCTTCTGCCAGGTCTTTCCAATAGTTATCCCCTGTCAGTTTGAATAAGGTCCACAGAGATCCGCCGTAGAACCCTACTGTCCAACGGGAAACTGCGTTCTTGTCCCAGAAAGAATTTAGGGGATTGGCCGTGGTGATGAAGCCTGAGGACGGATCATCCAACGCTAAGTTCTGGGACAGAATTGTATATTGTCGAACGGCATATGATAGTGCGGCTTGGGTATTTAATCCAAACGCAGATTGATGTTGCTGGTTAAAAATTATTGCGAAAATTGCAAACTGAAGGATTAGGAAAGTTTTCATTTTGATGTTCAGGAATTTTGGGTGTGCGCAAACTACACAATTTAGTATGGGTCACTGCTGCACCCGATTATTTTCAACTGATACGGGCCATCGTCTTATCAAACGAATGTCACTATAATACATAGATAAGGCGTTTTTGCCAAATGAAAAGCAATGAATCTGTCCGGCTTTTGTGTAAAGCGATCAATTAATGTCCAGATCATTTGATAAACCTAAATTGCATATTAATTCAACTACTTAATGAAAATACACAGGTCTATTTGCCTATTTGGAAGAAAATCATACATCTGTAATTGGGATGAGGGAGTACCTCTTGAAAAATGGGAATAGAAACTCTTCAAATCCAAATGATTGTAATGCTTCTTCAATTTGCGACTCTGCAAATAATGAATATGGACAAGTTCGCTGTATTTCTAAATCCGCGATGGAGAAACTGATGGACTCTTCCAATGATGAGAGCGTGGTTTGCAATTTAATTTGCGATGACAGCACATCCAGCTACGATGGAGCGTAAGACAAACGATTGAAATGTCATAAAAGGATAGATTTATATGAAATACAATGGAGCAATGATATTAAATTGAATCTAGTGGTATAAAACAAATGAACAACAGTTTATTTGTTTATCCTGCACAATGCAACTTTTCCGGATATAAATATCCTTTGGAGTGGATACCTAAAATTAAGTTTGGGCACTTGGATGGAATAAAGCGAGTGAATAACTTTCATATTGAGGAATCAAATGTTGCAGATGCCCTTACAAACTGGTCCAAAATGAAGGACAAAGATGGTAGTACACAATAATTACTATTTTATTACTGACATCTTTAAAAACCACTCTCCGTTCTTAGTATCTCCTATGAAATGGTTCGTTGGTTTGGACGCTGCAAGTTACGTTGCCAGTAATAAGTTGGATTTGTCTAAGAATAAACCAGATTTTATAGCTATCTCATTCTATAAAATGTTTGGATGGCCCACGGGTATGTCAAATGTTTTTGCAATTATTGAACTTTTAATTATTGTATTTTAAAATGCAAGGTCTGGGGGCATTAATTGTACGAAATAGTAGTGCTGAAGCATTAGGAAATAAGCATTATTTCGGAGGCGGAACTGTCAACATTTCCCTTCCCTCCGAGCCATTTCATGTCAAACGTTCCAAGTTGCACGAACGGTGAGTTGGTTGGAATTTTAGGATCTTTGCAAAATCTTGAATTATGTATGAGAATTAGTTTTATGATATTAAAACCTAAAATTTTTTTTTATATTAATAGATTTGAAGACGGGACAATCTCATTTTTATCCATACTTGGTATTAGACACGGGCTTGATATTTTGACAAAGTTCTTTCCGCTCCCAAATTCAATGGATATAATTCGTGCCAGGACTTTTCGATTAGCCCAGTAAGCATTAAGAGAAATGGGATTTGTAATTAAGGTTTGCTCAATTTGTGTTTGTGCTCAGATACCTGTACAGGAATCTCAGAGACATGAAATACAGAAATGGACTTCGAGTTGCCGAGATATTTGCAGATACAGAGTATGATTCTGAAAAAACTCAAGGACCCGTAGTGACATTTAATCTTTTGCGGCCCAATGGCGAAATTATTGGGTATTCTGAGGTAGTACGTAAACTCTTCTCTAATCTTGAAGTCGATATGAGATAGTTTGGTTTTATGTAGATGGAACAAATTGCATACCTGCATAATGTTAACTTACGCTATGGCTGCTTTTGCAATCCGGGAGCATGTCGGCGTCATCTTGGTCTTAGTCCGGAACAAGTTTTAAAACATTATGAAGTAAGTTACAGGAACAATAACACCACAACCAGACATTCTTGATGTATATAAATTGAAGCTTTGAGTTACAAATGTGCAACGTAAACAGGCTGGACATGTTTGTGGAGATATGAGGGATATCATAGACGGTCGTCCTACTGGAGCCATTCGAGTTTCAATAGGTTACATGACCACGAAAGAAAATATTGATTCCTTATTGGGTTTAATTTTTAATTCCTGGATTAAACCTTTCAACGTATGTGACACTCCATATAATTACTTTAAAATGCAAATAATGCAAATAATGCAAATAAATTATGCGGCACTGTAGTATTTTTGATGTCATAGATAAATCAAAATTCAATCGACATAATTCCACCAAGTACTGATGGTCCCAACTACAAGAACGGCCTAGGAGAATCTTGTCAAAACACAAGGAATATTCTATTAAAAATACTCGTTTATCCCATTAAATCATGTGCACCTTTCGAGGTTAGTGTTCGGCAGTTTTACTTTACAATTCACATATTTTTCACTATCAACTACCTATAACACTCTTAATTTGACGCAGCCAAAGAAGACCTGGAGCATTGGAGCCCATGGATTATTATACGATCGAGAATGGCTGATTGTAAATTCAAACGGTGTTCCATTAACGACCAAGAGAGAACCAAGACTTTGCTTGATTGAGCCTACAATCAACCTTTCAAATCGTCAGTTGAATCTTCATTTTAATGGTAAGTGCAGCAGTGTCAATGCTAATTCATAGTATTCAATTGATTCACTTGTTCAGGGGATAATGAAGATATACAAATTCCACTGGATGTGAACCAACGTTCCAAGGATTATTCCGTAGAAGCACCTTTATGCAATTCCAAGGTGAAGCTTTAAAAATTAAGAAATGGCAAATATGCCTGTTTTACTATTTCCATTATTTTATTTTTAGGTATGTGGAGATTCAATTGTTGGATTCGACTGTGGCGAGGAAGCGTCCAATTGGTTGTGTCGTGTGCTAGGCAAGGTTGATTTAAGGCTTATCAAGAATGTCTCCAAAACATCGCCGAAAACCGAGTATGACAGAGCAGATAAATTTTTTGGTAGTTATTACCTAAAGATTAATTACGTTTTTTAATAATTTGTACAGAAAAATCGCTGGATGAAATTTCTTTGGCCAATCAATCCCAGTTTCTTCTTCTTACAATATCCAGTCTCAGACATTTAGCACAAGAATTGATTTCAAACAAACTCCTCCCAGCCATGCATATGCCTGAACTTCCCCCTAACTCCATCCTTTATCCCAACAAAGACATTTCGGAGCACATACTCAATAATCATGGCGATGAGGTATCTGACAACAAAATTACAAGGGGTCAAAAAGCATCAATTGAGGTTCAGTCCTTTATTTTCCGAATTTTGCCAACATTTAAGATATTAAGGACATTTCTTAACTATGATAAATTGCAGGCCACAGTGATTGATTGTCTGATTGGAAGGTTTCGAGGTAATTTAGTAATTGATGGGTCTGACAAAGATGCTGCGTATGAAGAAGAAACCTGGAACAGGATCCAAATTGGGACTGCAGATTTTGAGGTGAAAGATAATAGCAAGACAATTTGATTTTGATTTTGACGTTTTATATTTTTACTAAACTACTTTACTATTTTAGAGTGGAGGACCCTGCGTAAGATGCGCAACAATTTGCATGGACCCTTTGACAGGGGCTAAAAGTTCTGAACCTCTTCTCACCCTTTCTCGCACTCGTGGTGGACGACCAAATTTTGGCGTTCATTTATACTACCGTAGATCATCCGATCATAACTTTAAATTATTCCGGACAAGCTCTCCTTCACGCATTGAAAATTGGAGAAGATTGCAGAGTGATACATGATGAAGGCTGGGATCGTAATAACATTACACCCAAGAGTATTTTCAAGAAAGTATTAGAAAAAGTTCAAAATATTGATTAGTTGGCATATCTGCTTACTTTAAAAACAGTAGCATTCATATCATAATGTTCTAAGAAGATAATATTTAACTTATGTACGAGTGACGCGTAATTGACTTTGTTGTTTTTTCGTAGACAAATAAATAATGATCTACTCCCGAATGCGAATTTTTAATCGGCATTGAAATACTCGCCAATTCTCAGATAGTAGTCTGCACTGCCGCAAACTTGAAGCAGCAATGCAAATAGCATAAAAATGGTAGCTGAGTATTTATTTTATGACAGTATTAAATATATCTCATCATGCAAAAACAATTCACAAAAAAGTTATGAGAAAGTACGACAAAAATTAATAATACAAATGTGACGACTATTACATTATAACCTAACCTTACATTATAATCAAGCTCGAGAATTTAATTCCTTGTTTGTAGGATTGAATTATGACGACACTCTGAAGATGGCAATGCTAATTTCAACATTATGCGCAAAAATGAGCTCATTCATTAGCTCAGGAAGGACTATAGTGAATGATTTGATAAATGACAAAACAAAGTGAGGAAAATGTCTTTGATGTTAGTCGCTGTGTTTGCATGACTTGAGTATTAAGGAAGCAGTTGGGAATTAATGAATCAAAAAATGCAGTTTTAATGCACAATTACTTGCTCGCTAACAGTGGCTGAGACATATTTATTATTTTCTATGCTAGCATTTTTCTTCCCTGCTTTGTTCCAATACCATCTTCACAAGACCCTCACTTTTGAGTAATAGGCGACTTATTTCAATTTATGTGCACTGATTTTCAGGAATAGTACAATTGTACAATACAGTTGATACTTATAATATAATGCGATACATTACAACAATTATAATGAGTGAAAAGCGTGGAATACATATTTCACCCAATGAACTTATTGTTGTGGACAATTAATTTAATAAAAGTTCAGTCCAACATGTACCAGAAAAGTAATCACGGTTCCTTATTTGGACCGACAATTTGGTACGACCTAATCCTGGACTGACCCAGTGTCATGGATTAAAATTTATAACTTCTTGGTACTCATTACCTTATTACAAAAAAGTTCGAGGCCAACCACTTTGTAATTGCCTATCCCTCCAGTGACTGCCTATCTTAAATTAAGGTCTTCTTTAAACAGGTAGATAGCTTACACAAGCAACTTTTGGCTGGAACATCTTCATTTGCACTTCCATGAACTAAGCCGTCCTCATTAGTTTATTTATTGCTCCTTTGTACAAGATCGCGTCATACATGTATGAATTATAACGGCGTGGATGAGTGTCGCGTAGGTAGATTTAATATTTTTCAGCAAACCAAAAAACTATACAAATTCCAGCATTCGTTGAACAAGTTGAAAGACATTATTTTTATTGTTCCATCCATTCCTGGATTTACCTTGTTAAATTCAGATTCGCATAGATTTGGAACATGATAGCAAGAGCATGAATCATGATTTTTGGGTACCAAAAAGCAATCCTTTGCTTCAATTCAACTCATCTTCCCTTAATTGAGGCATTATAAAAGCTAAATTTTACACGAGTAATTGTTCACTTCATTTTTAGACCTTCATCCTTCATCATGATCCGCAATCTTTTCGCTCTCGCCCTAGTCCTCGGCGTATGCTTACGCCTATCCCCAAGCTCGTAAGAAAACAAGATAATACACAATAAGCCTAAAATATTTTTTTTAAATTTGAACACTCTTATTTTACATCAACCATTTTCAGCACCTCCACCCGTCGGACCTGAAGGAGGCCCTCCACCACCACCCCCATGCCTCCCACCTCCCCCACCAGGCATGACCCCACCCGGCCCTCCACCAACCGGCCCTGATGGAAAACCCATTCCCATCTGCCCACCCACCGTTGTCGTAAGTTATGACACTTCATTTTTTTTGGAAATGGCAATTTATGGTTTGATAACACAACCTTTTTTCTTGCAGACTGGATCATGCGGAGGAAAAACATACTTTTGGGGTAAGTTTTTCAACATTTTGATTGTGGAATTTCTGTAATTTTTCAATTCTTTGTGTTTCAATCCAGATACGGCTCAAGGACAATCTGAACCTGAGGAATTTAAAAAGTGCTTCTTTGGAGATGGACCCGTTGGTGCTATCTGCAATGGCAAGGAATACACTTGGGATCCTTCCAAGGGAGAAGAGAAGCCAGCGGAATTAGGAACTTGCGAAAAGGAGTTTGCTGCTAAATCATAAAAAATTGAGTGAATCACAGGAATTGTCACCGAAATTCTGTATTTTTTATGGATTGAAGGATTGCTATCTTTTCTGTAATAAATTGGGATCTTAATCCTTTATGCATTAACACATTTGGAAATGTACGAATGCTGTTTTTTTGTTGCGGTAAAGCAAATTTTCATAAGGGACAATTTTTCAAAAATTGTTTTTATTGCATTAATGCGGTGAAGCTCTAATGCTCACAGTGAACTGGCGAATCATGAAAAATGATAAAATGCATGCAACTTTTTTTTTACTTTTTAACGTAAATAATACTATTATGGAAAGGGTTGAGAATGAGAAATCACTATCATCAGAATTCAGTACAAAACTGCGGTAACAGCTGCCTCATGCTAAACTTTGTAAAAAGAAATAAAACCACTTTCCATAAATTTTGCCTCATAATCATGAAAAAACTACGGGTTTTGGAATTATTCTCTGGAATAGGTGGACTCCACTGGGCTCTGAAAGGTATGCAAATTGAAAAAGTTAACGAAACGCAATTAGGAATTTATGCAATTTGTTGATTACCAACTTTACAGAGACGGGGATCGACTTTGAAGTTGTTGGAGCATTAGAAATAAATCCTACCGTTATTGAAACATACACCTTAAACTTTCCCAGTGTTCCAATGCTTCGACGTAATATTGTGAGTATAACTGCAGAAGAAATCAATGAGATGAATATTGACGTAATTGTAATGTCACCTCCGTGTCAACCATTTTGCCGGTAGGTTAATAAATTAGCAGTGCAAATGATTATGTGGTAATTAAGTTTTTTACTCTAGGACAGGGAACAGACAAGGGTTACAGGATACAAGATCATCGCCCTTAATCAATTTGTTGGATATCCTCCCCAACATTACTTTTAAATATCTTTTTGTCGAAAATGTACAAGGATTCGAGTTATCCGATGCTCGTGACATTCTTCTGGATGTTCTTGCCAAGATAAAATTCACGTATCAAGAGTTCCTCCTAAATCCTAGCTTAGCATTAGGGATTCCTAATTCGCGAAGCAGATATTACATGATTGCAAAACATTCTGATTTAAATTTAAGTTGGAGTTTTGAACTAAATCCGAACCAAATAATGGACAAACTTCCAACATTTCATAAAATGGGCGAAGATGAAAATTCAATTGTCGAATTAGTCAAGAATCGACATCGAGAGCGTTGGCTAAATTATCGGAAACGCCGAGAAGATGTCAGGATGAAGGTAATTATGAATTTTTAGGGATTAAGTTTCTAATCAACGTTCCCAATTTAAACCCTTCTCGTTTTAGGAGGCGGAAACCAAAGGCGCCGCCAGTTGTTCACAAACTGCTTCGGAAAATGATTTAGAATGGAGGATAAACGACATTTTGGAACCTTCGGAAAATATCTCATCCAATAATCATGTACCTATTGATAAACTAACAAAATACTGGGACGCCCTGGACATTATAACTCCATCCTCAAAACAATCCTGTTGTTTTACCAAAGCCTATTTTCACTACCTTACTGGCAGTGGGTCAATTTTGGACTTTACCGACCCCCCATTCAAATCCAGCGAGAATCACATTGTTAGACAGACACAGGGAAAATTTAGATATTTTACACCAAGAGAAGTTAGTCGACTATTGTGCTATCCGGAAGAGTTTCAATTTCCTAGTCACCATTCTTTAAAACAGAAATACAAAGCATTAGGAAATAGTGTGAATGTTTTCACAGTAGCTATGATCTTCTCATTGCTGTTTAGTAACTAATTCATAATAAGTTATAAGTAGTGTCGTCTATACTGTGTTGTGAATTAAGGAATTATTTTGTTACTCCTAGATTCTGATTGCTCAAATTGAAATAAAACAAAGACATAGGTGGTGATCATTGTAAATATCTGAAAAAAATCAAATTATTTATCTACCATTATACGTAAAATTACTGTAAGCTGTTTTGACTTACTGAAGTTATAGTTGCTCGATTCAAGATAAAGAAATTTCCAGGCGAGACTCTCAAAGGGTTTGTGAGGGCGTACGTGTAGTAAAACTTTATCTGGAATGCGAAAAGGTTACATCAGCCACGAATTTCTTAGTTGCATTTTTACTGAGCAACCTTATTCTGTAGGGATTTTCCAAACATTTTGAGATTCATGTCCTTGATAACTGCCATTGACTGAGCCGCCTACCAAGAATAATTAACATGAAAATGAAATCCTTTTTAATTTATGAAAATAGAATGATGCAGGTCTATGTACCTCAGTAGTTATCTTATCTGTCATGTCGCAGAGCAATGATAGAAAGCAAATTTCTTGCAGGAGGGCCCCACCACTTGCGACATACATCATGATTCGTACTTCAAAAGCTTTGGATGACGAGTTGATTGTAGAATATGAGAGCAGCACAAAAATTACTAAGCTTGATGTCAAGTTCACAAATATGCAAGGAGTAAAAACGGCGTTGAATTTGTGAATGATCTTTTCTATTTTGACATAGGTTTCAAGGTATTCTGTCAAATAATTGGCCTGTAGTTTTATAATTTGCTCATTCGGATCCAAATTTAAAATGAATTGTTCGTGAACAATCCTCAGAATTCGAAAACTCAAGACAACTGCGTAAAGTTGAATTGCGACCCAAACCAGAAAACTGGATAAGAAAATTCCAAAAATGCCAACATAGCTAGAACCCACGAAATATGCTATCTTCGCAATTACTGAGAAATCCGTCGGAAAGTTTAAAAGACCTTGGTAAAGTGTAACAGAGGTGAATAAGGCGAAAAATAAACAGTTGTAACAGAAGATGGCAATAATTTTGTTTACTCTTTTCTTAAATGTGTGAACCTCTGTGGTTAATAAATTTAACAGCGTTCCCTCAGCCAAGGCATGTCCTTGTAATTCTGAATCTATCTTTAAACAAAAAATCAATGTTTTTGATGCTGTGCTTAAAACTGTGTTATACAATTCTACAATATCCTGGCCCTTTACTAAGACAAAAACTCGAATTATTGTGGTTGAAATGATGTATGTTCTTGCCATCAAGTAGTATGTGAATTTTTCTGTGGAGGAGGCATAAAATTGATAAGTTTTTTGTACACTTGCTTGATAATTCTCTTCAAATAAAGGATACCAAAATATCCAAAATATGCCTCCACAAATGTGAATTACAGTTGTGAGAGAAGGCCAACTACAAAGTTTGAAAGTAATTGAATTATCTGGGTGGGTTTTGTATGGAAAGTAGCCGAAAAATAAGATTAGCAACTTTGGCCGATGAAAAAGGTTTCTGAGAAGGTCAGCCACAGAAGTTTCGAAATTCATCGAATGGAGTGGGATTACAAGTTTTGGCATTTTTTGGATTTTATGAGTAAATGCAAAAATTACGCGAACACGAAAAAAGTTGCGTAGAAAGAAAGGTTCGGGCAGGAGAGCTGAGGATGGATGAAACAGTAATTTTGCTGATTGGAACGACAATCCTCAACGAAACTAATTTATGAGACACTGTATTTGTCAATTACGCTAATGTACAATTTTCCCGTAGTACACTTATACAATGATTGATTATTTCATTATTTTTATTAATGGTACGATTGAACATCGAGTTACAATAACGTATGATCCCTGAAAGTAAGGAAGAATCAAAACCAAATAAGAAAAAATTTTCACTCATCAAATTCTCGAAGTGGGTGCAAATCATTACTATTCAAATATGTCCGTCATGTTCATAGAATTGGATGACGCACACTCTGCTTCTTGGAATTGTAGCAGAATAAACAAATACATTATGGACACGGTGAACATCTAGAAATATAATATCGTTCATTATCACCGCCTTATAAACTTAATGAAATATCAACCACAAATTACCGATAACAATGTGGGTCGTCCAAGAACAAAGAATCCTCCAGGGCATATTTCAACAGGATTGTCAATTGCAGCAATAAAATTCATTCTGGCCTAGATTACGGATTACGAAATGACAAAAATTATGGTATTCAATTTCCCCGTAATTTAATCGATTTAAGGTTGCCGTACGTTATGTTCCAGCTCTCGGCTAAATGATGTGAGTTTCCAATCTCGAAGTAGCATAATCGCAGCCTTTGCCTGCAGACGATTTTGGATTAGTTAATTTGTTTTCGCCGGACATTTTGATTATTCAGAATATTATTCTTGAAATTGGTACAATAATTACGAAAAAACCAACCTCATGTTTTACAGTGTCAGCCGCATAACAAATTATGCACAGTGTCAGTATTTCGCAAACAGCGAGAGGGGCGCTGCATAAAAATGCACCGAATGACTGACTGGTATAATTTTTTCGTCCAATATTAATAATAGCATAAGCATGAAACGTCAACAAGATAATACACTCTAACAAACTTATAATTAATTGGAATGCAAAAGTGGTATTGAAAAGCTGCACAATCTCACCCAATTTATTGTAACAGGCTAAAAACCATTTCAAATTATTTTCAGCATCGACCTGTGCTACAATACCATTATTGGCGTGGGCATTGGAAATAACAAATTCCTGGCTAACAATGCGAATTACCCGAAATCCTATCGAAATACAGATAAGAAGAGTAACTAACCAGTAAGCAAAAACTGTACAAAATAATCCAGTTAAGTGTCCATAAATAAAACCAAAAATTTGAGAAAACTTCATAAAAGAATTTTCCAAAACCAATATATACAGCGTGGTCGGGGCCAAACCACAAAATAGATTTCCAAACAAAATCGTCAACCACACAAACTTGAATGGTTTTTTAGCATTTTTTATCCAGGATTTAATTTCATCCCAATTTCGATATTTGTCAAAAATTCCCGTTACAACTTCAAAATATTGAGAGTAGAAGGTTTGTATTCCATTCCGAGTAACAAAACCAAGAATTCTGATACAAATTAGAGAAATACTGACCAAAGTGGTAATTGAATGGTAGCTATACTCTTCGGTAGAGCTCATGTAAAATTTCCCGTTAACTTTAAAAACGTTTGCATTATTTGTTTTGAACTTGTGATAGAAAATTATATAACCAATCCCCAAAATGAGATGAGTGTAAAATAAAAACGAGGGGACATTTATTGAGGAGTACTTCAAAAGGGGGGCATGATTCCTGTCTTGTGTAAATATGAAGTAGCCATTTAGCTGACAAATTGTTTTAACAAATGAGGAGGCTTCGTAAACTATTGTGGATGCGGTTGACTCCCCTTCGGGGTTGGGAAATTCAGAAATTTTAGAAATTTCGGTTGGAGATGTATCTGTCCTTTTAAAATTGACCTGATTAGCACCCATTTTGAGGAAATTACAAACACTCGAGTTAATTTTTTTTGTATGCGTTGACTCAATTTGTATCGTTTTGTGTATCGTTTTAATGTGACTATTTATGTGTGAGAATTGAATAGTGTGATCTGGAAATGGGATCGAAAAAATTACCGATGGTAAATTAATTGGTTAATATTTCCTAATTGATGTCACAAGAAAAGTTATTTGTCTTACTCGCTAGTTCAAACATTGGGCAATTAACTGATTGTCCATTACTTGTAATACCAATGATGCTTCATTTTCATTCTAACCACAAGTTTTTCTGGTATTAGTTATTGAAGACTTTTAAAAATATTCCTAATCTAAAATTTCCTTGAAAATGTTTCGATCTGAAATATTGAGTGTGGTCCGGAATGCATCTATCATTCCTCGAATACTTCTTCAAATTTCTGGTCACTTTCCCTTCACACAAGATCAAAATAATGATCTCAAGTTTTCATGGATGTCACTGCCCAATCTAGTGTTTTCCTGTCATCTTATATTGAACACGATTTGGTGCATCTTGTATCAAGCAACCATGTCCGGTTTTATTACCTTCATCACACAGACGTCTAGTAATAAGAACATTGCTTCAAGTGCGACTGAGGAATTTAGCCTTGGACTTGTGTTCACTGTCATAAACTTTCTCTTGCTTTCCACTCGTGCTTTCACCATTATCAACCGGATCAAGATTTCTAACTTTTATACAAATTACAACGAAATAATGACTGAAATATATTTGCGCTTTGTGGAGGGGCCCTCATATTCTGAACGAATAGCAAAATCATCAAAACCTAAGATCATTCCGTCAGACGACATTAACTATTCCGACTTTTACTATGTGCGAATTTATGAGGTTGCAAATTGGTCCAATTCTATTAAAAGAAAATTAAGGTTTTATTGGGTGCTATCTTTTTATATACTTCTAACTGTTGTAACCCTTCACGCCATGTTAGTTCTGGTAACTCCTTCTAATATTATTTCGACAAATTGGAAAGTTAAAGTAGTTGTGATTGGTCTTTTCTACAACAGCATATTTGGCAACACAGTAGCAATATTTTTAATTTGGCTCATTACCATTTTGGCATGTGTTTCTTCAGCATTTAAAATTTTAAAACGGATCAATATTGAAATTGGAGAAAGTATGGCGTCTGTACAAGAGCGAGAAATACATTTGAGATGGTTTGTAACCGTGTACAAGCGGTTGAACCGTTTAGTGAAGGATTTTAACGCAGTATTTGCTTGGCAAATTATATTAAACATGGCTGGAACCATTTTGATGGTGATATTCCATACTTATGCTGGAATTAATCAATTGGGAAAAGGAAAGTGGGCTAACAATTTGATGGTTTGCCTGAGCATTGTGCCAGTTTTGATTTTGCATTTGGCTCTAATCCTTCTTTTCTGTGAAGTTTCTGGGCGTTTGGCTAAAAAGGTTTGTTTTGTGGTAATTTATAAAGAAATGCATGTGTATTTAAGAGTTAACAGTTTTTTTGATACTTACTTAGGCACTATCCTCATTGAATCAGATCTCAAAAATCAAGGCGTGGGATTTGTCAAAAGATGTGCAGCAAATGGTTGGCACATTATTAGAAAAATGTGAGGAAAGTTAAATACTAAATATGCGTACTTTATTACAGATGCAGTTTCATTTTCAATCCTATTTGGCCAATCCGATTTTTGTTTCTCCAGGGGAATTTTTTATCGTTCGGAAATCTATTATCACATCGGTACAAATGTATTTTAAAGGAATTTGAAATGGATAATACAGGAAAATTGCTGATTACAATATTCTTGGATTGTGCAGGTTGTAGCAGCACTAACAACTTATATCTTCATATTGTTCCAATTTCAAGGATCCGAGCGTTAAAAGAGCACAATAGTGTACAAAAACTAACAAAAGAATCTGAATTTTATTTCGAATTGTAATTTCTTGGGTATTCATAGTTGTATATTTGTAACTAGTATTAGTAAAAAAAAATTAAACATTTCCAACTAACTTCTTCTCTACTAGTTTCTTTTGTTAGCACCGATATCAGGCGACATTACCAAAGCGTCTTCAACTTCCTTCATATCCATCAATGTTGAATTGTCATCTTCATTAGTTACTACTTTTTTGTTCTTGGTAGGATCAATAGCANCCAACTAACTTCTTCTCTACTAATAACTAGTTTCTTTTGTTAGCACCGATATCAGGCGACATTACCAAAGCGTCTTCAACTTCCTTCATATCCATCAATGTTGAATTGTCATCTTCATTAGTTACTACTTTCTTGTTCTTGGTAGGATCAATAGCAGCAGCATATGCATTCTGAAACGCGCGATGAGGAGCTCGCCCAAACGCAATGTGTTTCGGCATTGTTGACCCTGAAGCTTTCACATGACCGTTGGAGTTCGATTTTGACCCTCCTTCCTTACATAATTTTTCAACTTGCACAACAGTAGCAGATGCCACGTCAATCTCCATATAATATATTATTGGATAAGGTCTGTAAATTTGCGGTTTGCGCAGCATTTTGCTTTTTATTCCCCTTTGTAGATGTACAGTTTTTCCCCGTAGCCTTTGCAGTGTCCACTTTGACACTAAGGTTTCGAGGTGGTTTACAATCCCAGTAGTGAAATTTCTTAGAAAACTTATGTTCCCCCAGACAGTGTTCTTTCCGATCCTCAGGAGTAGAAAACTTGTGTTGACAACTTTCTAGGAAGCATTGATACTGCGGAACAAGAACAACAAAATCCGGTGAAATTAAGTGCAAATTTAATATTGAAACTAAAGCAGTTCTGTTGAAGCTTACCATCGGTTTTTTCTCAGCCATCAGAGCAAACAAGGTATCATGTAGTTCTAAGACGTGCAGCTCTAAAATATGGCTGGACGGTAGATTTTTCTTACAAATGGAACAAGAATGCATATGACGGGCACTGTAATGAGACTGATACTCCGCCGCCGTTGCAAAGGTCACCACGCAGGATGGGACTTGACATGAAAATCGGTCCAGAGCATTATCCCCTTCTTTGTTATCCCTGTGTGACCATTATAATTCATGTAACGAAGCTAAAGCATAAGGATTAAATCAAAAATTGAAAAAAGAACGATATGACCAACCCCAATAATTTCTTGCTTGCTCCAGTCTCTCCCACAGCAATTGTCGGCTCAGGGACAATGTGCTCTTCTTCCTCATCGTCTTCAGAATTAAATGCAACTTGGTATCTGCGCCTAATTGGTACTTTGGTGGTATTACAGTGTTCATCAGTTGGATCCGACGGTTCTTGATCCATGATGAAAAGTTGTAGGTTAAGGCCTAAGAAAACACAAAAATGGCAATGTCCACTATTTCCTGCAAGGATTATTTAATTTAGAAGCGGGTCAAACAACAACTGATAAATTATCATCGTCTTCAGAATTAAATGCAACTTGGTATCTGCGCCTAATTGGTACTTTGGTGGTATTACAGTGTTCATCAGTTGGATCCGACGGTTCTTGATCTTGATCCATGATGAAAAGTTGTAGGTTAAGGCCTAAGAAAACACAAAAATGGCAATGTCCACTATTTCCTGCAAGGATTATTTAATTTAGAAGCGGGTCAAACACCAACTGATAAATTGCAAATTTACCTGGATAAAGTTTACCGTATTTGCTGCTGAAAACGAAACCAGTGAACAGAAGACCCCGCTCCGTTTGTAGGATGAACACAGAGATTTTTGCTGGATGCCCATGAAACAGTTCAACAATGCATTGTTTAGTTGACAATGAGATGGTTGTATTGTTGGTGCCTGAGGCTAATTTTTTCTATGCGAAATTTTCATAAGGATACAACTCGTGAAATATTCAAATTCAAAACACCTGTGTAAATTTATTTTTTATTCTAATTGATCATTCGAAGTTATAGCATGTAATTAATTGCATGATGGCAGGATACTTAATTTGCATCTGCTTTGAAAGTGGCGTTCCAATATTTGCCAGAAAAATTGGTGATGTTTCTCCAGTGAGTTTGTTTTACTTTTCACATTTGTAATTTCTGGGTTCATAATAATAATTATAAATCATTGATATTGCATGGTATTTTTTCAAATGATTAATAGATACCTTTCCCATTGGCTGCGGTGAGTAATTTCATTTAGATTTTAAAATCTTGGTGGAAAATAATGATCATGAATACAGATGTAATAGTTGCATAATTGTTACTGTAATAAAAATTTTCTGACTTAGTCCCTTAATGGAGTGAAAGTATTTGGGAGAGGAAACAGAGTGGAATTGATCTCTACCCTGACTCAAAGCAGTCGCGTAATTTGGAAAGATTTTCATGAAAGGTGTCAAAATTTAATTTATGGCATGCATCTACTTTAGACTATAATGATTGTTAACTTAAACGCAGGTTATCACTGATTTTTGCTGGCACGGATGACTCTGTCACCGATTTTCATCTTGAACATGTCCTCGTCAATGTCTTTAGTGTTTTGGTCCTTTCCGTGGGTCTGGATGAAATTATCAAAACTAAAAGCGTGGATAAGTTAAAGAAAGAGTTTCGAGTACGTTGTTGTATGAAATTTTCCTAATTTTTTTGTATGCAAAATCTTACTCATACCATAGATTTATGTATTATCTGTAAATTACTTATCATACCCTCCTTATGAATATAGATGTGTTACGGCGTTATTGACCTGATCTTACAAGGCCTCAAGCCTTCGGACAAAACACTGTATTTTGGGGATTTGACCGGTTGTGCGGATGTCGCCCTGCATATGGATCCACCTCATCAAACAAATTTCCAAACCGTTTTAGACAATCTAATGGAGTCTATTGGCTTTAATTATGGCTGCCTAATTGCCAATGGGGCCTTAATCGGATGTACCAAAGACTGGTGGACGCTTTCCGGTACGGAAATGTGCCTGCTTTCTTTTACGGCATCACTAATTACAGACCCTGTCTCCGACACTGCGATATTCTTACCGTCCAGCAGTCCCAATGTAACGTTACAGATACAATCATTATATCAACAAAGAATAAAAACTTTGTATTTTATACACAGCTCGCGTATCGCTTTATAACTTTTAAAGTCGTGGACAATGTTCGCCTTTGCCTACTTTGCGGCCAAGAACCAACTTTGCCAGCGATTGAAAAGGAAATTACGAAACTAAAGAAAAATTTTGGAGAGCAACTCTCAGTATTTAATAATCGGATGGCCCCTTTTGCAAAATACTCCCGATTTTTTGCCATCGACAAGTCCATTTCTGGGTATGCAGCAAACTTGAGCAAGCACGAGAATTATGCAGACTAAGCATTAACGCCCTTATTTTTAAATTATTTAAACTAGATTCCTCTTGGTGTGCCTGGATCGAAGAAGATGCACATTTTCCGTCTTTCCTGACAAAACCAATGAACAAATGACGACTGAGCATAAATTGGACCTTTTGAGAACATTTTATAGAACTGGTAATTGGTTCGACAGAAATATTTCCACTTGGGCGGAGTAAGAGTATAATTAATGAAAAAAAAAAAAAATCCTGGTATTCTCCATTTTATAGCGGTAGGATCTGTATTCCCCTGGAGCTGTTCTGCGCCACCATTGTTTGTTTCACCTTCAATTCATATCAATCACGGTTCGAAAAGTAAGTTGAATTCAAGGAAACATTTGTGTATCTGCACTGCCCAAAATACAAACGATATTCATTTAGGATTTTTTTAAAAATTATATTAATCATTCACAGATATAGGACCCACAGTGCACAAGGCATCTGAAACGTATTGGACTTCGGAGTACCACAAATGCCACGCAATGACGTTTGCCATATTTCAACTCTTTGTCATTTATGAGCCCGATATTCCTATGCTTCTTATGAGGTTACAATTATATTTAAGACTTCTTTGTGCTTTGGAAAAAAATATCTGAATACAATTCTCACTCAATAGGCAGACGACAAGGAAACTTCTGCAAGAATTGGTTAAAGAGAAAGTAATGCGATAATCGACCTTTCTTTTTTAAAGTTCCAAGTGAATGCAATTGTGCATCCGTCTGAATTTTATTTTTCACGGAAATTTTATGGTACGGTTATATAGTGTAGTAGGCTCAATATAATATAGGAATATACGTACGTTACATTATTATTACAAGAATAATGTGTAGTGCCACGATTCAGAAAAATACTATTTGATAATAATCGTAAAAACATGTAGAAAACAATCTATTGAAACTTGAAACCAAATATTGAATAAAAAGAAGGTCTACTCATCGGAATCTTCATCCTCATCCTCCTGGCCATCTACTTCGTCTTCGGAATCAGAACCATCAAAAGGTACACTTACTTTTGGGCCGTTCATTATAAAATGGAAATCTACATTATCGGGATAGTCGACGGGAGGTAGCATTTTCGGAGTTAACAAGAAATACTGGGGCGTGTTCGCACCTTTCGCCATAGAACAAAGAAGATTAAAGAACCGAGATTCGTTCTTTGCGTCCATTCCCTGAAAAAAAGAGAATTGTATATAAATATGAGCATGGAAGAATCAGTAGTTCGGCTACAATTTGTATGTGGCTGACCTGATTAATCTCATCGATAACTCTGAAAGGTACAACTGTCAGTTCTTGCAATGCTAGAACATAAAGGGCCGTAGTAATCACTCGTTCACCCCCACTTTGCAATGTTCCCACCCGCGTTCCACACATTTCTGCTAGTGGTTCAGAGTTTCGGAACTGTACCATAATTTTAATTCCATATTTGGCGAATTCATCCTGCAAGCAACGACACATTTAAAAAAGCTTTAAGTTTTACTACATCGACAATGTCAGAATTAAAAAAAACCTCGTCTTCCGTGTGACACAATGAAACCTCGCCAGCACAGCCCATGTTTTCAAAAAAAGTTCCAAAATTCTTGTTAATTCTGTCAATTAACAATTGGAGGGGTTTCAACCATTCTTCTTTTTTCTGCGTGATTTCTTTTTTCAAGTCGGATAGCTTGGAAATGTTGGTGCCACGCTCTAGGTTCAATTTTTCAATTCTCTTTAACCTTTCTTGGTAATCCTTCACAATTGAAGCATCAGTATCCACAAGAAATCCCATCTGCAAGAGGATGAATTAATTTTCAACTATTGCACATCTTCAAGGTGTTCTAGTGAAAAATTATTTATTAGATTTATCAACTTATGAAAAATACCTGAGATTCAGCTTGGGTAATTTCTCGATTTATGTCGTCAATTGTCAGGCTCCCATCATTAACATCACTTGAAGGTTCCTGTGAATGGCTGATATCAATTGCTTCTTTCTTAGCCCGTTCGGCATCTGCTGCTCGAGTTTTGACTTGTTCATTTAATGCAGTAAGCTCGCCCTATAATATAATTCGATTGCATTGTAGATCACCGGTCATTGGTCAATGGGGTACGCATATTGTATTGTTGACTTACACTCCGCTGATTTATAGAAGCCTGAAGGTCCTCAAGTAAATTTTGTTTCGAGATTATACGACTGCGAAAAGAAATGTATGGGTTTATTTAGCAAATTGAGAGGCAAGTTCTAATTCCAAAATTCCAATTAATATCTGTTTCACAAAGTTTAACTTTGACCCATTACTAAAAATGATCTTGAGCTTCAATTTTTTTCTAGTAATTCTACACGTATGTTAAAAACACGTTTTACACTACATTTACCTTTGAAGAACGCTAACTTGACGTTTAAGAATAACAAGCTGTCGCCCCTTCTTCGAATGTTTTTCAATTTCATTCACTGACCACTCCAAATGGGTCGTTAATTTTTCCCTCTCATTCTGTTTTATAAAATTACAAACGATTACTCAACGCAAATTAATTACGTAAGATGTAAAATATAGCATACCCAGGTGTCCTTTTGAGCCCTTTCTCGCAAAGCTTTCAAGTCTGGCACATCTCTTTCTAACTGTTCCTTTCCCTTTTTAACTTGTGCTATTTTGCCCACAAGCTGTTTCTTGTACTCAACTTTCTTCTTGGAAATACCCAATTCTTCTTCTTTTGCAGCCCGTGTTTCTTCCAACGAACTTACTTCCCTCCGCCGAACTTTCAATCGTTCTTCAATTCCTGATTTTGTCTTGGTAGCATCCCGTACTAGTTCTTCGAGTCGTTCACGTTCAGCAGCATTTATTTCAGTAGTAAATACTCGTGCAGGTGGTAAAAAATCCACTGATGAACAAATCCCATTCCCGTAATTTGACTTTTTGACAAAATAAGAGTTGTCATCTGTGTAGAATGCTTGAATAGTTGTTTGGGATGTTATAGCCTCGAATTTGCTATCAGTTTCAGGAGATTTTCCAATTGGAATGTCCTGGATTCGGTGTTTCTTGACCATGTACGATAGATAGTAATCCGGGGCTTGAATTAGTTCAATCAAGGTTTTATGAAAGCTAAATTGCCTGTAAAAATACAATAAAATAATCAGAATCAAGCTGTCACAAAATAATATCACAATCGCAACACAAAGTAAATTCAGTGATTTTAAATTATAGACACATATTACGAACCTTAAATACTCTGACTTAAAAGTTGGTTTCGGTTTTTGCCAATTTGTCGGCGGGGCTTCGTGATGGATGATTGAGATCCGAAGGTTTAAAGGTTTCATCATAGCCAACATTACTTCCAAGTCGTCCTTCTCTTCACAGAAAAATGCAGTCATATCCGCAATACCAATGTGTCTTTCCACAATCGGGCCGTACTTGAGATCATTGACGCAAATTTTCAAAATCATTGGTTCGTGAATTATTCCTTTCAATGTAGCACGATTTTCAGGTTTTTCAAAAAAATTGACCGCCGCATACGCGTCCTTTCTTTCGCGTTGCATATACTTCATTCGCGACACACGTAAATCCCCCAGCCGCAAAATATCTCGGTTCCAATTATGTATTCGCTCGTTTAAACCTCCAATTTCATGTTCATCTGAGCCCTTTTCTTCTGTCACTTTAAAAATATGCTCCGATAACTTGGTTACTTCTCCAGTAATTGAGCGTACGTCATCTTCTAACCTCGCCACTGGAATAAAAAAAACGGATTGGCTTATCATTATCATGAATAGCAACTTAATGGTAATTAATTAAGTGTAACTTGTTCATTGAAGTAGAAAGTTACTGGCATGAATAAATTGGCAGTAGTTCTTACAATCACTGTTGTATCCTTCTGAATTAAATTTATCTAGGTCCCCCATTAAGGCATCGAGTTTCTGAGTGGCTGCATCCACCTGCTTTTGTCTGTCTTTTTCTTGTTTCTCAACTGCTTCTAATTCTGAATTGATTTCGTTCACTCGGACCTCAATTTTATCACATTCTTCTTCGTACTTAGTTTTCACAGCTTTGATTACATTTGCATTACGGCATGTAGCCATTTCTCGGTTGTATGACCCTAGTTTGGTTTCCATTTGCCGTACTGATCTCTTCATAGGTTCCAACTTGCTTTCATCTTCTTTCTTTTTCTGCTTAAGGGCCTCCCACTCTGTATTTGCCTAAGATAAACAAGAAATCAGTTACTTTAGATGCTACCTTGAACTTCAAAACAGCACAACTACGATAATTTAGAATATAAAAAATTGTATACTTACCTGAGAAAAACTTGCAACAGCATTCCGATAAATAATCCAAGCCTTCTTTCCTTTAAAATCCTCAAGGATTTTTTTGAACCTTTCTCGTTCATGATAATTCTTTACTTCGTTTTCTAACCGTTGATTATATTGTTGCTCAGCCCGTAAAGAATCGGAGCTATTTTTCACAGTATGTTCAATTTGTTTAACAAATTCATTCAACTGTATAAGCTGATCATGTTTCTGAATCAAAGTGTCCTTTCCCATTGCCAACTGTGTAGACCGAAGCAATGAGTAGGAATCCATTTTGGAAAATTCTTGAACCCTATCTTGCGGCAAGAACTGACATAAATTGTCTAACTGAATGTTTAGCTTGGAGAGAAGCCCTTCAATCTGTAAAAAAAACATAATTGTCAACCAAATTTTGCAAAATTGTTTGTTGTTAATTATCCATTAAAGCACCGCACCCACCTGCGTCTGAGAACATCGTTTCCCATTCAACATCCAGCTAGAGATCGCACTAGTATTGGAGGCTTGAATGCTTCTTTTTACAACAAAGTTATCTCCATCCGGATTAAATAATTCAATCTCAATACTGGCAGAAGTACACTCATGTCGAATATATTCCTTGAGTGAATTTGCTCTCCCGAGTATCTTGGGTTTTCCAGCGAGTCCAATACAAATCGCGCAGACAATCGTACTCTTGCCCGTGCCATTAGGTCCTAAAATGAGGTTAACATTTGGACCGGCATGTAACTCCACTTTATGATAGGTCCTGTAAAAACGGTAGCCATATTTATTTGAGCTCGAAAGGATCAAAAAGCTACTAAATTTTTTGAACTTACATAAAATCATAAACTTTAAGTCGAACAATGGAACCTTTGACCCCTTGGTAGGGTGGTTGTGATGCGGCAACATCCTCCAACTGGGCTGTATTGAAGAGAACCATTTTGAGTTGTCAATTGATGACACTTGATAACCGTTTTCCTCCAACTTTCCCAGCACCAACTGCCTCGTGTAGGCCGTTGGTCGTCGTACAGTACCAAACGACAAAGTTCCGTCAAAACTTGAAGCAGTTTAATTCACATTTTGAATTTAATTAAATTTTGGAAATATTCCTAAAATTATTTTATACTCAATCCAGCTGAATGGTGGTAAACTGGGTGAACAAAGCGAGAGCGCCGAGTTGGGGCTGGGACGAAGTGAGAAAAATGCTGGTATGCATTCAGAAGGAACGCATATTTCTGAATTTATGAAAATTGAACAAAAATAGAGTGTTAAAATTTATCAGAACTTGACAGTGGAGTTAATTTGCAGGGTAAATGAGCCCATCCCTATCATACCAAGATGTAATCCATAAATACATTTCCGAGTGTTTTTTCAAAAATTACATGAATGAAAACTCCATTCGAATTGAAAGCGATTATTCTACGGCAGTCCAAATCAAAAAGTTTTTAATTAAAGTACTTTATTCACTAATTGAAGAGTTACAAAGATCAGAAAACATATTAATAAGATGGAAAGCGGCTGGGTCAGTGAAATTAAGTTTGGTAAGAAAACGAATATGACGTCGAGGAAGTTTGATAGAACTTAAACTATAAATATACTTGAAACAATTCGATAAATATATGTACAAAATTACTAGATGTAGTTGCAGAAAACACGAGTTAAACGGAATCTGAATTTTCAAAGTTCAAGAGGTGAGAGAAAACCCAGAGCAATCCAGAAGTATATAATGAGTATTTCATAAGAACAAAGCATAAACACTGCGATTTTTTAAGTAAAACGGAAAGAAGAATCCACTGGGGTTGTCCATGCACTGTTATCAACCCATTGTGCACCATCTTGGCTATTAACAGTTGTATTCTGAGTAGTAGACATCCATTCTTTATTGTTTCCCTGATCGTGTTCGTCCGCGAACAGAAGAAGTTTATCCTTTGATTCCCCCTTATTAACAACTGGCTTTTCGCTCCAATTTTCAAAAGTGGGGGATCGAATGGATTTCAGAAATTCTTCATATGTATGATAGTCTTTATAAGAAGATGGTTCATAAGTATTTGAGAAAAATGGGCGTTCGCTTCTTCTTTGTTCGTCTTGGTCCTTCTTTGAATAATAATTGTCATCTATAAAACGATAACCAGTAAATAAACAAGTTATTAGATTAATAATTTATATAATACTTATAATCCTATAATCCCACAGAGAATCTTTACTAGGAACATACCGTTTGCATCTGAGTCGAAAAATTGTCGAAAATTCCTGCTCATGTAGTGCTTTGCTGATTCAGTAGGGGCAAATTGGTCAAAAGCGTTACTATTACCGCACATATTAATGGGAGAAGCACAAGCCCCTTCGTTTTCCCATCCACCCTCAATATTTGCACGATCCACAGGATTCATAACCGATCGATAGTAATCCTGGAAGGCTGGTGTGGCTTCTCGATCCTTATTTCGACGCATCATTTCACGCAAATTGGATTCCGACTCCTGAATTCCAATCAGCCATTTCTCCGCATCTGTCAGGATAAGATCACACCAATAATGAAAAGGCAAGAAAAGATTTTTTAGAATGTAATTACAACAAACCTTCTTTCGACATCTTGCATCCCTTTTCTTCCGTGACAAACTTTTCCAGGTTCTTCGATCTCTCTAGAACTGGTGGATCTGTAGTAATGTCAGAAGTAGCGGACACCATTTTTGCCAAACCCCTCATCTTCTGAACATAACCGTATTGTTTGTTAAAAGATGTCTCAAACTCCAGATTACGACCAGATTTTCCAATGTTATCCAAATCTGAGCCTGAATCCGATCCTCCTCCTTCTGAACTTGTCATTCCTCCCAAGCCATTATCAGAATTATCATTTGGTGATAACCCACCACCGGCACTAAAAACTGATCCAATTCGAAGTTTTACCCCATCCCAGGGAGAAAAATTAGACTCCTCTTGTCTGGAAGAACTTGGAATGTTCCAAGCCACCATCGACGGATGCATTGCTTTTCGGATTCCTTGCTCACGATTTTCATGCTGGACATCATCATGGCCAAGACCGACATGCATCTGACCACGTTTTTGGCCAACCTTGGCGGAATTGGGATTATTTTCCTCATCCTCCCACAGCCTATGTGCTCCAAAGCTGTGTCAACAATAACAAAAAAAAGTTTATGTCCATAATAATGCTCACATAAGTGATAGTTTCAATACCTTAGTCCAAATTTGCTAAACTCCCCTCCTGAGGTGTTGGCTAGCGTCAATTCCCTTATGGCACCAAGAGGGTCGCAATTTGACGCCAAGAATGGCGATTCATTATTATCCTCATTTCCTGGTGGGGGTGACGGAGCCCGAGTAAGACCATCTTCACCAGGATCCAGTTTCCGTTTGATAAATCTTGCAGGAGGTCCACGACGACCTTCTCCTTGCCCTCCAGCACCAGGTCCTACTCCTCGACGCATTGTTCCTCCTGTCCTGAAACGTTGGCAGATAAAATTGATGAGTTTTGGACAAAAAGAAAGTAAAACGTTGTAAATGATAACCTTTGAATGTGGATGGCTTCACCGGAAACAGTGTTTTGTGAACTTTGACACAACCACAGTGGACGGACGAATCGTCCGGGACGATTGATTGTAGTTTTTAGCAAACTTTGTGAGCACGGTTGGACTAGCGCATTTTTTTTGCAAGCACGGGAATTTGAGACGCACTATGCAAAATTATGAAAAATTCTTTGTTATATTTGGTTTTAATGCAATTTGAACATTGAACATTGAGCTTGCAATTTTTGCAAGTAGCATCTACGGGAATTTGAGACGCACTATGCAAAATTATGAAAAATTCTTTGTTATATTTGGTTTTAATGCAATTTGAACATTGAACATTGAGCTTGCAATTTTTGCATTTAAAAATGCAGTCATTCATAAGTAGCATCTTTGTTCTTGACATTTGAGGAAATAAATTTGATGTCTGAGATTTTTATGCCAGAAACTTGACACGCTTTAGTGTTAAGGATGGACAGCACTATAATAGACAAAGATGAGGATAAGACGAGTTTCATTAAAAGTTCCAAGGATAATTTGTATATCTTCATTACCTACAAAATGATATCAGTGATGATATAATACTTAATTAGCAATATCGGTTGGCTTACTTTTGTCAGGCACTCTGTCAAAAAAATTAGTCAAACCAAACCCAAACCCAAACGAATGGATAAACTTGGCATTGAAATAATTGATTACAACATCAACTCCTGGTGTTTATCGTCCTTCGTCCATCCATGCGAAACAGTTTGAACTTGAACTTGAAATTTTTGGGTCAAAACTAAACTCCGTTATGTTATCAGACTAGTGCTAAACAAGAGCAAGATGAAGGATAGGATGTTGTAAGCCAACTATTATTGTTAAGTCCAAAACATAGCATCACTGACAAATTAATGTTGTACCAATTCTAAATTTTACCCTGTGGAGAAATTCATATTGAAACGATACAGAAATTATGTTGATCATGAGCACATCCAAATCTTCCAGAGGTAGATTTGGTCTTGAACTTCAACTTGTTCAAGGTTTATTGCAAACTCAACTACGCAAATAGACTGAAACCCAAGTGCATAAAATCCCTTGGCCTGGTTCAATCCAAAACTAAACTCCGTTATGTTATCAGACTAGTGCTAAACAAGAGCAAGATGAAGGATAGGATGTTGTAAGCCAACTATTATTGTTAAGTCCAAAACATAGCATCACTGACTAATTAATGTTGTACCAATTCTAAATTTTACCCTGTGGAGAAATTCATATTGAAACGATACAGAAATTAAGTTGATCATGAACAAATCCAAATCTTCCAGATGTAGGTTTGGTCTTGAACTTCAACTTGTTCAAGGTTTATTGCAAACTCAACTACGCAAATAGACTGAAACCCAAGTGCATAAAATCCCTTGGCCTGGTTCAATCCAATCCAGTGTGCAACTCGAATCTGACCGTTTCCTACTGCCCTACTAATACAAGACTTATCAAAAAATAGTATTTTCGGGAACAAGATGAGATTTCTGGTGGTTGCCGCAGTCGTTGCGGTTCTTGGCGTGGCTTCCGGGACCCCACGACGGGTGAGTTTCCAATTCTTGTGTGTATTGCATTTGTCTTGTTTTTGGAAAAAATTAGTAGAAAATTTTAATAATTTTATTTTTCCATTTATTTTTAGGGTCATGGTTTAGTGGACGATGCAACATGGAAGGTAGGAAGTGAGAGTGCTGACCACATCACCTATATTCGTAGACCGGCTGAAACCACAACGGAAAAAGACGTCGACTGTAACAAGACCACAACCACCCCTGCCCCAACAACACGCAGATCTTCAAGGTCACGACTTGATGTCCGGTCCGGAATTGAGAGTGGACGAAGAATGTCATATAATCGTGTTACGGCTCCACCCACACCAAAAATGAATTACGATGGATATGACGGAGATCATTTGTGGCAGGTCANCTTGATGTCCGGTCCGGAATTGAGAGTGGACGAAGAATGTCATATAATCGTGTTACGGCTCCACCCACACCAAAAATGAATTACGATGGATATGACGGAGATCATTTGTGGCAGGTCAGCCACCGCACGGATGACCATATCACCTACACAAGGAGAGGGAGCAGTCAAGGACAAGGTCAAACTGGTGAATTGAGGAGGCTTGGCTCGGGCAGGGATTCGGTTAGTATTAGATTATTACCATTCATTCAAAACATACAAGTAGCCTTGAAATTGGGCATTGATGCCTTATCTTCAATCGATTAGTTTACTTTGCATGATCGACCTTAAATTTATGGTTAACGAGATGCAATTTAAGATTTGCTTCAGTGAAGAAATGTTTTGGTAATCTAGTGCAGTCTCACTCACACAACAGTAGGAGTTATAAAGCGCATGATATTAACAAACAATTAAAACTAAATTTTACACATTTTACACAGGTATTGGCTCGAGTTGTTGTCCCAGGAAAAGAGCAAGAGTACACGGAAGAAGCCCTTGTTGAAGGTGCGCAACCAGGTCTTAGAAGGGGTTCGGGAGGCTACCCAACTAACGAATTGGTCCACCCATACGTTAAAAAGACAAAAGTTCCAACTTCCACCTCCAGCAGCAGTAATCGTACCAAATCCCTTAAATCCGGAAGGAGACAGTCCAAATCTCAATCTACCTCTAGCGTCTCCACACACGAAGATCATCCTCCCCGTATTGGTGAAGTAGTCAACGGTTGGGTCGTCGTGAACAAAACCAAAGATAGCATTTCCTGGGATCGATGGGGTACTACTTCCTCATCTTCCTCTTCGTCATCCTCCTCCAATGCCGCCGTTATTGCAAATCTCCAAGTTAGAAACACTCAGAATGAAAATCGGCTCAGATCTCTTAAGTCATCCCGATCTGGGGTAGGCTCTGAAAGAAAAAACACTCGTGGGAAACAGCTCATCCCCAATCAAGAAGGGAAACTTGTTGAAGGTGTGTAGTAATCTTAGTGTAGCATGATTAATAGTACAGTCTGATTAATTGTTCCTGAATACATTTTAAAGTAAAATCCTTGTTACAGGTTTTCCTCGCATCTTCAACACCTACTCAAGAGCATTTTACGTCAACGAACGCAACATTGATGCTGCCGGCTCCATTCGTACCAGTCTCAGTGACACCAGCAACTGGAATGTCGGAGATGAGTTGGCAGGTTGGGTAGTCATCAGTAAGGATCATCGTGGAATAGTTTGGCAACGGAAACCTACTCCACCCACAGCCTCACCTACTACCGGAGGAGGTCAGGGAAGGTACGTCATGAATGAAGAAGATCTGTTAGAAGAGCTCAACAACAAACAACGTGGTGACGAGGATGAGGAATCATCAGAAAGTGACTCCAGCTCTGAATCCGAGTCCAATGAAGGGGACAACATTTACCGTGGTCCACCTGGAACTTGGTACATGGCCAAGGAGACGAAAAACAGTGTTACCTGGAAGAGAGATAACACTCCGGAGGATGTCGTTTTCGAGATGAATGCCTACCCAAGAATTGGAGATGTCCAATCAGGATGGAAGGTAAAATCCAAGTCAAGAGGACACATCTCCTGGGCAAGGATTAATAGTGATGGGACAGAAATTGAGAGTAATGAGAATGAGGCGTAAATGACTTTGTCATTTAGCGGATCAGTTTTATGAATGCATCATATTTTTGCACGTGTTCTCAGATATTAGTGATAATAATTTGACAAAAATAAAATCTATTTTAAGTTGAAGTCACCAAAGGCACTAATTTACTCTAATTCGCATTAATGTTTGATAAAATAGCTCGCAACTCTTTAAAAATATTAAAATAATTGCGTTAAATTGCATTATGTGTACTTTCTGGTGCACAACCAGACTAAATATTTTGTTATGTAATATCCAATGTTAAAGTGGATTACTAGTTTAGCACTCAGCATTGAATTAGGAATATTAAAAGTCAACTATTTCAGCATGGGAAGAAATTTTAATACCTCCAAGTCAGCCCAATATAAATGATTTGTAAAAGTAATTCAGCGAATGAGAAAGGAATAAGAAATTTGTGAGTGACGTCATCACATCGTGCCAGAGTAGATTCTCGAATGGTCTCAACTTGCCTCTCCACTTTGAGGAGCGTCGAGAATGTTCTCCAACGGAAGAGAAAAATGAGAAATTATATTTAAGCAGTTCTCACCCTGCATCCTTTACTCAATCTACTCTCAAACTCCATTCACTCCACAACTGCAGAAGTAATAAATTACTAATAATATTATAACTCCACACTCTTTTGGAAATAGTGATCAGTTAACACACTACTAATTACAATTACACTGAATTTGAAACAGTCACCTTTGGAATATTAAGTGGAATAACTTCAGTTGAAAGGTAAGCATTTTGTGCACTTTGTCAATTTCTCAATCTTACCTGATTGCATATTATTTGAGGGATTGTTTTTACTGGACTTGGACTAAGTTTCATTTTTGTTTTCTGTAATTTTCAGGTATCACAAATTCACAAACTATCACAATGGCACAAAAGCGAGCTATCGGGATTGACTTGGGGACGACCTACAGCTGCGTTGGCGTCTGGCAAAATGGTCGTGTCGAAATCATCGCCAACGAGCAGGGAAACCGAACCACACCATCATACGTCGCCTTCAACGACACGGAGCGATTGGTTGGGGATGCGGCCAAAAATCAAGTTGCAATGAATCCGAAGAATACTATTTTTGACGCCAAACGACTCATTGGTCGCAAATTTGATGACCCCAAAACCCAACAAGACATGGCACATTGGCCCTTTAAACTACTGAATGATGGGAACAACAAACCCCAATTCGAAGTGGATTTCAAAGGAGAAACTAAACGATTCATGCCAGAACAAATCAGTTCAATGGTTCTCACCAAGATGAAGGAGACGGCAGAGGCTTACCTTGGAACTAAAGTTACGGATGCAGTCATCACAGTTCCTGCCTATTTCAACGACTCCCAACGCCAAGCCACCAAGGATGCCGGGGTCATTGCAGGACTCAATGTGCTCCGAATTATCAACGAACCCACGGCTGCAGCCCTGGCCTATGGATTGGACAAGAATTTGAAGGGAGAAAGAAATGTTCTTATTTTTGATCTGGGTGGAGGAACTTTTGACGTCTCCATCCTCACCATTGACGAAGGCTCGCTTTTTGAAGTAAAGTCCACCAATGGGGACACTCATTTGGGTGGAGAGGATTTCGATAACAGAATGGTGGATCATTTCTGTGAAGAATTCAAAAGGAAATTCAAGAAAGACCTCAAAACCAATGCCAGAGCTTTGAGACGACTCCGAACTGCTTGTGAACGAGCCAAGAGAACACTTTCCTCCAGTTCTGAAGCCACAATTGAAATTGATTCTCTTCACGAGGGAATGGATTTCTACAGCAAAATTTCCAGAGCTCGATTTGAAGAGTTGTGCATGGACTTGTTCCGTGGAACCCTGCAACCCGTAGAGAAAGCTCTCATGGATGCCAAGATGGACAAGGGTCAAATTCAAGACGTCGTCCTTGTTGGAGGTTCCACTCGCATCCCAAAGATCCAGAAAATGCTTCAAGATTTTTTCAATGGGAAGGAATTGAACAAGTCAATCAATCCAGACGAAGCAGTTGCCTATGGGGCAGCAGTTCAGGCTGCAATCCTTTCCGGTGACCAGAGCTCCAAAATTCAAGATGTTCTCCTGGTTGACGTGGCCCCACTTTCCATGGGCATTGAAACCGCAGGAGGAGTGATGACCAAGATCATTGAGAGAAACTGTCGCATTCCATGCAAACAGTCACAAACTTTCACCACCTACTCTGACAACCAACCTGCGGTGACCATTCAAGTTTTTGAAGGAGAGCGAGCCATGACAAAAGACAACAATTTGATGGGAAATTTCAACCTCACTGGAATCCCACCTGCACCAAGAGGAGT
>JAAXNX010000386.1:0-31229 GCA_036491905.1 Folsomia manolachei
TGATATGTCGATGTGGATGGCGTAGCTGCTGCCCCACTCTCTTGGAGGTTATCATCTCCACCAGTTTGTGGTGGTCTGGGGAAAGTTGGAGGTGGATGCCAAATAAAACCTCCGCCCCCTCCCCCAGGGGCAATACTGTTTCCTGTTCCAATGCCCGTTCCAGTGCATGGGGCGATGGAAACATTGGCTGCATGTGCGGCCGCCATTGCGGTCACGTATTTTTGATATTCTTCTAACAATGGGGTAGCCGGTTCTATTGAAGTTGTTCGCTGCAATTTTTTGGAGCATTTATTCGTCCTTCGGGTACGATGTCGAGACGCTGCCAGTTTTATAATGGCTAGCTTCAAATTCTCGGGAATAGATTTGTCATTTGGATCATTTGGGAGGCAGTGGAAAAACCAACTACAGACAAATAAACGTATCAACATTCTTCACAATATGAGAATACTCACTAATGTTTAAATTACTTTTCCTCTCTGGAAGGTTTCGGACTTTTTGGTGTGTCGGAATACTTTTGAGCCGGCACGACAAGAATTGAGTCCCTTAAGAAGGCTGCAACTGAACCAGGCAAAAAGGACTGAACCCTTTTTGAAAATACAAAGGACTCCAATTGCGCAATTTCTCCAATTTGGCGAGAAAGACGAGTAAGTTCAGCGTCTTTTTGCAAGCCCTGAATACAAAATTGCCGTCTCTGTTTTTAAACAAAATGTGCAAATGTACTTGTCAGGAGGACAAGGCGGATCCTCGTGTCCATCTCGATCTTTTAATAAATTACCTGGATATCGCTCACAGTAAGACCCACAAGTAGATTCATTAGCACGATTGTTATCATGATGACAAATGCACCGTAAAGTATGTGACCCGTGATTGGATATAATAGGTCATCCACAGGATTTTCCTCATTCCCGTAAAATAAATCTTCATAATTAACCTCGCCCACCATCATCATCAACACTTTCAGTATCGCCAACGGTATCGAGGAGTAAGGAGCGTTCTACAATTACAGAAACAATTATTATCCAAAAATACTTAAGTTGGCAATATAACTTACACCAGGGAACAAAACGCAAAACGCCAAGGCAAATGCCATCAAAAGGGATGCATACGTTATCATAAAAAACCCAAAGTTTTTCAGGACCTGTACAGAAAATGGTTTTGTTAAAGGTGTATGAATTTCAATTTATTCTGATAAATGGTGTACCTTAGTTAAAATCTCGACATATAGTCCCAAAATTGGAAATTTTCCAATTTGAGTCAGCATCAAACCCCAGGCGAGAAATAGGCCAAACTATTTCAATACGGCTCATTTTTCATCTTTCTTTGAAATTAATTACAATTATGTAACTCACTGCAGCTGCTTGATACTGCCAAAAATTGATATTGGGATGAGACATGAAAACTGGCCAGGAGGTTATAAAAATGAAAAAGAACAATGCCCACTGCATACGATTTGGTGTCCTGAAATGAGAAAATTCAGTATATTTTCAGGACCTGTACAGAAAATGGTTTTGTTAAAGGTGTATGAATTTCAATTTATTCTGATAAATGGTGTACCTTAGTTAAAATCTCGACATATAGTCCTAAAATTGGAAATTTTCCAATCTGAGTCAGCATCAAACCCCAGGCGAGAAATAGGCCAAACTATATCAAAATGTGGTGGAAACGGCTCATTTTTCATTTTTCATGCATTCATAAATTTTAATTATTTCTAACTCACCGCAGCAGCTTGATATTGCCAAAAATTGATGTTGGGATGAGACATGAAAACTGGCCAGGAGGTTATAAAAATGAAAAAGAACAATGCCCACTGCATACGATTTGGTGTCCTGAAATGAGAAAATTCAGTATAATGTATAATACAATCTAATTTCTTGGCTTGTTAATTAGAAGTTTGAGTGGTTTTAAAAATTTGTCAACCTTTTCCAATAAGCCCTTGGAGCTGGAAGCATTTTAAAGATTTCGTTAATCACCTGAAATGAGAAAATTCAGTATAATGTATAATACAATACAAACGGATTTTGAATTGATTGATTTCGTTAATCACCATCAAAATAGTTAGAGCCAGAAGGAGGACGGATTTGACTGTTGGACCAATTTCCAGAGGACATCCCTCTAAGTGAATATCAATCATTTTTATTAGATTGACCTTTGCATCATTAAAGGAAAGTTGTAAAATGTACCAAAAATACCGTAAAGGTTTGATTTAATTGTCCCCAGTTCTTGTAATTGTGGTGAAAATTCGAACCATGAAAACTTGATAAATTCTGCTCTGTAAGTAGAATTTTCGCTTTGGACATAATTGCCTTCGGCTTTGGCAGCTTTTACGGCAGCAGGCTCTGTTATTTTTGGACGGTAAGGACAACTTATCAAGTAAACGTCCAAAATGTACATGGTGTACAGGAGAAGGAGTACCACCTATTTTGAGATAAAAGTATTATTTCATGGAATTCTTGAGAGTTGCATCCATTTTCAACTTACATGCAGGAGAATCGTGGCCCAAAACATCTTTTTAATTTTCATCCTTTACAAGAAAATTATGATTAGTTCATACAAATACAGTCTGAAAATGCGTTAATTACCACTTGAGATGGAGAAATATTCCGATGAGTGGATGGGTAAGAATTTTTTTTCTCGCGGAACTACTGCAGTCAAGAATTAGTGTTAACAATTGCATTTCCTTTCTAACTTTCGGGTTCCAGTTCCCACTGGAGTCGGAGGACGGTTGACCTTTAGACCCGAATCCACCTCCTCTCTGCGACAAACCAACAGAATATCCAACGATTGCACTGCGAGTTGAAATAAATGGTAAAAAAGTTATTTGGTTTGAATTCGTTGCAAGAAACTTAATGTAATTTACATCGTTTTCAGTTTATATTACCCAAAATCTAGTTTGAGTTCACATTTGACATTGGTTGGGTCATACTTTTCCACTGAAACCGCTCTACTGAGTAAACTGTCCATTGCTTCCGGTATTTTTTCAACCATCAACGCCAACGCTTTTACACCGGATTTTGATCTGAAATAACATATTTTAGTCTGAAATTAAGCCATACAACGCATATTTTTTTGCATACTTTATAGAATGGTCTGCCCCACTATATAATAGAATCGAAGCACATTTTGTGGCCTGATTTTCCGCAGCAAGATGCAGCGCCCTAAATTTTAGGATTTATTTCATTTTTTAGTTTATAGATATGGCCGTACTTGGAGTGTGGGTGCATTACGTGTCCCCATTGTTATCCTGCAGATCAATATTTGTTTTGGGAGAATCCACCAAAAGTTGAGTGCATCTTGCAGCCTGCATGATACAGCCGTCGCAGTTGCATCCTGCCTAAAAATCTAAATTAGTCCAAATTCCATAACTTCTTAAATTATAAAAAGCTAAGAAATTACACAAACAGCCCAGTGTAATGGGGTCCTGAACATGCAATCCCTTCCATTAGGATCAGATCCAGTCTCAAGTAAAATCTCAATCTCGTCCACATTTCCCGTTTTTACAGCAACATGTAAAGTTGACGAGCATTTTTCAACACATTCATGTCGATAGTCTTCATCATTTGCCATGCTCATCCAAATGCTGCTACTGGTAAAACTTCCCGTTTTTCCAAATCCCAGTTGTCTACTCCCAGTCGCAAAATTGAGTTGGACGGGTCTTCCAGGAACTGGAACTGGAGTTTTTGCTGGATAATGCATTTTCCCAGGATGCAGGGGCCCTGTTGAGGCTTCCACAAATAAATCTCCAGCTTCAGCCTTTTCTAGTTCATCCTGAGAATCGACATTATCATATTGGGTGTGATCAGAGTTTTTCAATTTCTGAGGATTTACATCCCCAAAGGGAAAATCGAGATCTTCCTCCGACCCGTCTTGCGGATCCTTTAGTTTTGCTAGTAATCTTTCTTCACTCATTCTGAGAGCTTCTTCGTTTGAATAATGCTTCGTGGGGAAGGTATCTGACTGATGAGTTGAGGACAATGGAAAAAATATGGAGTGATCCAAAGACCTATTGTCAACTGGAGACGTGTAATTTGCACTTTTACTTCGAATCCGAGGAAGTCGGGTATCCTTTAGTGGCACTTTTCTTAATGAATTGTTTCTGGCAGGGGACACAGGGTCAAACGGACCAATGTCAACTGTTATGGAGTTATCTTTCTTGGGTTTTGGTGAACTGTGATTTCCAACACATTTGCTAGATGAGGGTGAAGACATTGTCCTGTGCCCACGATAGGAACAAAGAAGTAACCAGTAGAGGACAACTCATAAGGAGGAAAGTGAGAAAATGCAGGGGACATAAATCGTATAGCGACGCATGAACAAGGATGTAAAAATCAGTAATACTCTGATTAGAGTGGTGAATGATGAGCATGTACGTATTATGCATGCACTTTTTTAGCCGTGGATTTGGCAGGTTTTACGTGCTACTGTTACACACACTTTGATAATGACTCGGCCTATTTGAATTGGAAGCACTCGTGATTTGTAATCTCTGTAAACATGCAAGTAGAAGAACAATAGGAAAGTGTATTAAATAATAAAAATACGGAAGATAAAAATAATAATTGATTGGATTACTAAATCCAATCAGGTACTTGCGCCACTTTATTATTAAATTTTAAAAACATAGAGTCACCCACTAAAGTATTTGTTCTGTGAGCAAGTTAGAAATGAATATGACGCTCAAAATGTAGACAACCGATTAGCTTTGAAAATAGTATCAAATTTTGGGAGGACGCAGATTAGCTTGAATGGAAAAATCTGTGAGATTTAACTGGAACAAACCAAACCGATGACTGTGGGTGGGTTAGATTGATAACAAAGGCTTAACTGAGTGATGTAATCGTCCCAGGCGAAGGAATAATCTGCAGTGTGAACACAATTTGCAGTGTTGAATTATTTACTTTTTTTGAGAATATTTGATTGATGCCTCATATTTTGTATACCTCAGCGTTGATAAGCTACCGTTGGAGGTGATGATGTTATTTTGCTCCCAATTCTTTCCAAACAATATGTTTGTTATTGAAATATGTTTGCGTAATACCAGTCCATTGTTACTTATACAATATTTTAAACCCGGTATTTTCCTGAGCAGAGAATTGAGAATATCGCAAGAAAGGGATACATTATAGCTAGCTGCTGGCATTTGTCGATAATTAATGGAATTCACATTTGTATGATCTTTCATTGAATACCCATATCCATCGTTCGGCATATATTTTGAGTTTAATCTTGTGCTTAATGACAGTTTAGATTTATCAAACGAGGTTTAAATGCTAATTTCCGAAGCATGATTTATTCATCTGAGAATGCGTTTAATCAGTTTAGTGTGTAGCAGTGCCTTTTGTTTAAGATGCTTATGCAAAATTTACTTGTAAATGATGCAGCTATTTACGAAAAAAAACATTCTGGAAGTAATTGAGACTGGGAAACTCATTTAACCCGAAAACATTTCCAAAAAATAATATTATCATTGTATAAACTGCATGAGATGGGTAACTGGGCTCATTGATAACAGCAATTTCATTTCAGCATATCATTAAAAAAGCCTTTCCATGCAGTATTTAATTGCGGATGATACATTTTGCACACATCTCTGAATTCAGAGGTTGTGCAATAAAATGAATTGATGCAAAGTTGCAAATGTCCATCTGAGAATGTTGGAAATGTAAAAATTGGCAATAATTAAATATAAATTGGATCACCCATGATCGTGGTTATCATGCAAAATAGTTTATGTGAGAAGAGGGGCAGAGCAGAGTGGATGGAACAAAGACGGCGGCACTCCAATCGAGTTTTTGTTATTATGCGCCGCTCGGCAAAAAATACTGGAACGGTTTTATGAAATACGTTGTTCCTTGTTTGTTCCAAGACCAGATAGAGTTTTTTAAAATCGCAAATTACTCTGGTACTGCCAACATCACCGACAATTTCCCCACTCTCCGAAGACTCGGAACCAGGTTTCCTCCAGCTATTTCATAGGTAAATTGCAACTCTATTATATGTGTTATTTTATGAATTCCCTACAAGTGTGTTCAAATAATATTAAATTATTCAACCAACCAAAATTAGTGTGACCACAGCAGGGAACTAGGAGTCGACCTACCCGAACAGCCACTTTGAGCTATGTCTTCTTGCGGAGGAGCTCCTCTTGTCCAAGACTCATTCTTTGAAGACGAAGCAGATAACGACGACTGGGAACGGATTTATTCCAAATTAAATCGAGACCTAAAACAAGAACAGGAAGTCACTGAGAGGAAGGTGGAGGAATACATATTTAATGGCGTCCGAGTTAACTTTCCATATGTCGCGTACAAGAGTCAGAAACAATTGATGAGTAAAGCAGTCGAAGGCGTGGGCAAAGGACAGAATTGTTTATTAGAATCTCCCACAGGGACAGGTTAGTTTACTTGAATGATTCAAGTTGAATCAGTTTTCTCATGGGATTTTTTAATGATTATGATGTTGAACTAATATTTGGTTATTACAGGTAAAACTGCGGCATTGCTTTGCGCCTTATTGGGATGGCAGGAGTACTGCCGAATGAATAACTTCACGGGTCGACGATTTGCTGAAAAAGCGAGCGAGACAGCTGGAAATTGCAGGTGTGGATTTATGCTTAACCCTGAAAAGTTTGTTGGCAACCCATATATTGAAGATTACTCGTATGGAAAAAAATTTCGGTTGTGTGTGAGGCTGAATGAAGACGAAGACGGCATCCCACTTGGCGTGGGATGCGGTGGGCCCGCAGCAATCTAGGAAGTCCATCGAAAATAATGAAGAGAGAACCAAAACCAGCTAAAATACGCAAGAAAGAAAAAGATGATCTTTGTCGTTTTTGTCTGATGTCAAATTTTTTTCGACACACCATACCAAAGATAATTTATACAACCAGAACTCATTCCCAGGTTCAACAGGTTGTTGACCAATTGAAAGGGACGCCTTACCGAAATGCCAAAATGACCATCTTGGCAAGCCGAAAAATGACTTGCATAAATGACCAAGTAGTTGACAGCGCCAAGGCATACGAGGCAAGATTTGTAAAAGGAAAGATTACTTCATCTCCAAAGCGCGGAGCAGCAGTTGCGCAAAATCCAGGACCTTTACTAAACTCTAGTGGTATCGTACTTGATGAAAATGACACTCCGAAGACTTTAGATGAAATTTGTTCTCGGCTACGACGAAATTATTTCAAGAGGGAGAAACAGAAAAGGAGTGAAGAGACTGGTGGTTCTACTGGTCGTAATGCCAAAGAGATTGAAGCCAAACCAGTTTGCAAGTTTTTTAAGCCGAATTCGAAGAACACATTTCGTGATTTGACTTTAAAAGGTGCCTTTGATATTGAGGAATTAAAAAGTGAAGGACAAAACTGTAACGCTTGTCCATATTATGGAAGTTTTTCTTTATATAAGGAAGCAGATATCGTGTTTTGTCCATATAACTACGTTATTTCTGAAGACATTCGGGATGCTGTTGAAATAGAACTCACTGGAAATATTGTTGTTTTTGACGAAGCGCACAATTTAGAAGATATCTGCCGGGATGAGGCGTCAACGAATGTTATAGATTTGAATCGATTAGACGGACACATTCGGCGTGATCTAGACGAGGCCCTTCGTAAATCTGGAGGGCTTAAGACTACAAAGAAAGACGCAGGGGAATACTTCTCAGTGTTGCTTCAAAGATTAAGTACTTGGATGAGAAACACGGCACCCCCATTTCCCGAACGAAATTTTTACAACCCATCCAGCTCTCCTACTGACGGTCCACAGCACATTGTTTTCAAAGACAAAAATATGATTAAAGCTTTTGAGGAACTTGGATTTGGAGAAGAAAACTTGCATAAACACTGTGAACATCTGGCGTCTTTACTGGGTGCAGATGTCGACAAGGATGACATATCATTATCCACGCTCGATGATTCAACGACCTCATCGGAAGAGTTCAAATTTAAAGTTCCGCTTGCCGTTTCAAAGTTTATCAAAAAGCTCTTGAAGACTCTAGGATATGTATATCAAGATGAGAATTATCAACACTACAATGCCGTTCTTGTGAACAATGGAGAAGACTTGAAACCATTTGCGAAAGAATCTAACAGCAATAGCCATACTCCTCTTGTTTCCCGACGTCAATACAACATCAGCTTTGAAATTATATGTTTGAGTCCTGCCGTGGCATTCAAGGCCATTCGTGAGCAATGTCATTCAATTATCGTTACGAGTGGAACTTTGAGCCCCTTAAACTCGTTTGCAGGGGAATTACAGACCCCGTTCCAAGTCAAATTGGTGGCGGACCATGTTGTTGGGCCCCATCAAACGTTTTCTAGTTGCATTAAATCTGGCCTGAACAAGAAATTTGAGTTAAACAGTTACGGACAAAAGGATGTCGAAATTCAGGATGATCTCGGAAGAACTATACTACAAATTTGCCAAACCGTTCCGCATGGTGTTCTCATCTTCCTCCCATCTTATACCTTGATGGAGACTTTAAGGGAGAGATGGTTCAAGATTTCAAGTCCAGGCCAAGAAATGAGTACTTTGAAACAATTGGAGTTTTACAAGCACGTTTTCTTTGAAGAAAGGAAAGACAAGGATGTATTTGAGAAGGATATGGAAAAGTATAAGCAACTTATAAACAATCCCGTTCCAAACTCGAGCCAAACGGGTTGCCTACTTTTTGCAGTTTTCCGTGGAAAAGTCAGCGAAGGGATTAATTTTACGGATGATCAAGCCCGGGCGGTGGTAACAGTTGGTATTCCCTTCTCCAATTTTGGCTCGCACACAGTTAAATACAAAAGGGAGTACAATGATGAACGGATTCGCCAAAATAATTCCGATCCTTCTTGTACATCGTCGGGTAATACGGATCTACTTTCAGGCAATGAGTGGTACCAGATTCAAGCGTTTCGAGCCATGAACCAGGCTTTTGGAAGATGCGTCCGACACAAAAATGATTGGGGTGCAATCATCATGCTAGAATTCCGAATGTGTCTGAAACACAATAAGGATATGCTTTCGAAGTGGGTTAAAGCTGAGCTGTTAGTATTTGGAAACTTTTGCGAAATGAAAAGTAGACTCCATTACTTCATTCAAAACCGAGTGGCACCTGTGATCCCCTCCACATCTCGTACAATTTTGTGTAACAAAGAGAAAGACTTGGACACCAGTATAGTGAGTTTGGACATGGACGTTAGCTGTGATGATGAATCTTCCCAGACAAATCATACCCAATTGACTCAAGTCACAAGTAAACTGAAAGTGTCCATGAATTCCATTGGGCTAGCAGCTAGCAAGAAAAATTCATCACGTTCCAAATCGGGTGAAGCTGAGGACTTGGATTCTTCGTCGTATTCGTTGGACGAGTCAGACTGTTTCGATGTCCAAATACGAAATCCACCAATTATCAGTATTTATGACTTGCCAACACAAGTGATACCACCGCAGGACATTAGCGAGGATGAGATAAGTTATCACTCTCCCAGTTCCGCATCTTCCAATGATATTATGGGTGGAACACCGTGATAATTTTTACCGTAGTTATTCCGTGTGATAATTTAGTAAATAGTAAGTAAGTTTAGTAAGTAAGGTGCTAGAAGACAATTTGCAACAAGTCGAGACATTATTGTAACTTTCACCACTGACTAGTTGTACGGAAGGATAAACAAATTTTATTGATTTTATTTGTTACATTTTAAATATTACTTATTTTTCACAATTCTGTTCTGAAAACTAATATGGGAGTTAAAAAAGCACGCTTATTAGAATTTGCCTTATTGTTCTAGTCTTCTATTGTTAATTCAATTTTTTTTGTAATTATAAATCTCTGTGTCGAGGCATACAAATATATTCTAAACTTTAGAATCTAAAGACATTAAAATGACAAGTTCTCGAATAATTAAAAAACAACTCAACGGATTTCTGGCAATTATTATTATAGATGAATATATGTGAAGGGGGCATTGGGTAGAATTTGTATCGTGGTGGTAATGTTGTTACTTTTGTCGGGCAGCGCCACTGGGACAAGGGTCGCGACTTGTGTTTCATTTGTTTCAACTTCATTCGTAGGGACGCGTATTAAATCCGAAAAATTCGAGTCTTTCCCGTGAACTTTGTTTATGTGCTGTCTGAGATTGTCTTTCCTGTGGTTGCAAAAAATGTTCATTTAAATGGCTACCTACTTTAGTATTTATTCAAATATTGAAGAGTTATTATTTTAATACCTGTTAAAGGCCTTTCCACAAATTTCGCAGATATGATCTTTGGTCCCGCTGTGGACTAGTTCGTGACTTTAAAATTAATTAAAGATTAGGATTGTGTAGTTCAAAACTTGCAGATATCACATGCTTACCTGATCAAGTGCTTCCTGAGCTTGAAGGCTTTACCGCAGTTTTGTAAACTACAGACAAATGGACGCACCACGTCTTCCCGATGTGTGCCCTCGTGATCATTCAGATGATGGGCACGTTTAAATGTTACACCACAAATAGAGCAGCAAAATGGTCGATCAGTCTTGTGTGTGACCAAATGTTGGGCTAAAAAAATATTCAAATTTTAATTTTTGAATTATTCAAGATTAATTTCGCCTACATGCGTTCCTTCTTTTTTGGAACATTACCCAAGTTTCTCGGATCCCTAAATGTCTTTCCACAGTCAGGTTCAGTGCATTGGTACGGTTTTTCCCCTGTATGAATGCGTTGATGAAGTCGAAGATATTCCTTTCTTGTAAAAACCTTGTCGCAGTCATTGCATTTGTAGTCAGTGACGTCTTTAGATGACGGTGACCCCTTCTTTCTCTTTTCTTGATCACAATTATTATTTCTCTTTCCAGAGTGACTAGTTTCCCTGTGGCGTTTTAAATGGCCGGCACTGAAAAATAATAGCACCTTGTTATACAATGACATAACCAAATAATTATGCATGAAACGTTGTCAGTTGTTTTATGTACCTAGGGAAAATCCGATCGCATTGAACACATACGTGGGGATTATCAGTTGTATGAAGACGTAGATGACGCTTTAAGCCCTTCAATTGAAAGAATCGCTTGGAACATATGTTGCATTCATGTTGAGGTTCGTCACCGTTATGGAACAATAGGTGGACATCCAACTGCTTCTTGCGAAGAAATTCTTCATCACAATGTGAGCATTTGTACGGCGTAGGATCGCATTTCTTTACTCTTTCCCCTGGTTCTCGTAATGGATCAAAGCTTTCTTCTGTTCCCTCTTCATCCTGACTCTCATTATCAGACAATTGTTCCACCTTGATATTTTCCGATGGCATTTGATGAGTTTCTTTAAGATGTTGGAGCAGGAACTTTGCCCTGGTGAAAGATTTCCCACATTCCGTACAAAAATTCAGATTTTCATTATGGCTTTCTGCAAAGTGAGCTGCTAATGGTTCCAAACCACTAAAAATTTCCCCACACTCAATACAAAAGTAGTTGATTTCTTTATTGCTATTATGAACATCTTTTTCGTGTCGCATCAATATACTGGGAGAAGGGAATTCCTTGTGACAAGTTAAACAGGGGACAGGACCATGCTCAGTTTCGTGTTGTGTGAGCAAGGACTGGTTCGCAAATTCTGCATCGCACGTGGAACACTTGTGTTTTCGGGACTTGGTTCGTAGTTTTAATCTGTCTTGTTTTGTAGTCGCAAGTTTGTTTTTACGACGTGGTGGACGGCCTGGAAGACGTTTCATCTTGGTTGCAGGGTTATGCTGGGATGTCATATGATAATGAAGCAGGTCCAATGTTTCAAATTCTACGCAGTGGAGGGAAGATAAATTAATCATTTTTGCATTAACCGATAATATGATTAATTGATGAGTCACTTACTTATATTACATTTTGGGCAGGTGGGAGCTTTTTTCAATTTATGGATTAAAACATGCTTATTCAGTGTTTTCAGACCAATATAAGGTTTATTGCATTCTGGACAAATGAATTTTCCATCTGTATCCACTTGTAAATCCTCTTCTTTGTATTCCAATACTTGCACGCATATGTCAGAAACTCGGCGCAGTTGAACATCCTCTTGTAAAACTTTTATATCCTGGACTGTGTAAAATACATAAAATAATATTAATATTATGTGTACTGTAATTCCCTAGTCATTAAAAGTGAAAGTTACATACTTTCTTCCGCAGCATCAAAATTGGGATCATTATCCTCATCGTCGTCAAATGTGTCAGGTGGTACTTCTTCCTCGGAAGATTCCAGTTCTTCGTAATCTGACAATTGTTTTTTAACAATACGCCGCCGAGCTGAAGTCCTTGTCGTCCTCACAGCCCCTTCAGTATCTAAATTAGGACGAGCATCAAATAAAATAAAACCAAAACATGTTCAGCAATACAGTTCACACTATAATCTATAATATAATTCAGTGAATAAGGGACCTGCGACTTCCTTTTCCAAATCAGATAAAGAATTGGAATCTGATGACAATTCCGATATATTATCTGCACAAATGACTCCCATGTTATCGTCTTCTGAATCTTCCTCTAATTTTATCCTTTTCTTGTTTTTAGCATCCGCATCAATTTTAGAAGCAATCTTTTTTGAAGATTTTTCCTTTACGTTGCTGCGTGCTTTTTTCGCACAAGTCGTCTTAGCCTTAAAATGGCTTTCATATTTTTTGGTCTGGGTTGTAGGAACAGAATCACAAGGTCCATTGCCATCTTCACTATTAGCTGAGTTGATTTTACTAACAAACTGTTTTATCCCTTTTGACACATAGGATTCCTCCGCACGCAATGCATTTAATTCTTGAAACGTCGAGTATAGAATCCTAACAATGTCTCCGCATTTAAGACATAGTGCACAATTGTCCTCCTTTCTCCATGCAAAAGCAGCCGAAGAAGTTTCCATCCCAGCTGCAACTCCTGGGACCAGCGGAATCCCAAAAATAGCCGATAAAGCTTCCACAACTGGAATGTCATGGTCCACGCTAACCTCAGAATTATCCTTGTCCTTTTCACTGGGGTCCTCAATTGCAGAAGAAAGTTGAACAATATCCTGTTGCAGATCTGTGGAAGATTCCATCGTCTCTATCCTCAGCACTCCAGAGTCAATTAGTTGCTGAGCTTCTTCTACATCAACCTATGTACGTGTAAGTAATTATAGATTATGATCAAAACTGGACAAATGTTTTACTATATTTAAACCCACCTGAAATAGTTCTCCAGTTTGCGACAGTGTGACTACGGATAACTCCAGTGTTTCTTCATGCTGCTGATGTCCTACATTGTCGTTATGATCTTCTTCATGTGCAGGACCTTCACTGATGCCTTCCGCAACCCCATCCTGAACCTGACCTACTTCTTGTGGCTTATTGGGATTCAAACAAGGAATTCGGGTCACTCCGTCCTCATCCGTTAGAAGTTTGCAACAATTTGCACAATTTGGTACGGTTGTAGCCATTTTAGATATAAGTAATCACACATACGGCAGTTACCTGGAAAGTAATAAGATTGTAAATTGAAGACATTTTAAATTTTGCATTTTCCAAAATTCATGGCGTTACTTTTTGCTACAAGTGAACAACGGACACAGTGTCTGAGACACTACGGCCTTGTAGGCCACGGGCGTAAATCGCCAGAGACACTGAGTGCCCAAAATAATGGTATTACGTACAATTTGGATTTTATCCTCCAGGAATAATTTTGCGAGGTGTGTCTAACCCCGAAATAATTTGTTGGGAATGGGATAAAGATTGTAATTTGGTTAAATTGGTGAAAAGTAATCCCAATAAAAATGTCCACTGGAAAAAGGGCTGTAGTGAAGTAAGCCCAATAAAGAAGGAGGAGACACCAGTGTCTCATCTCGCCCCGGAACTCACTTTTACTTTGTTCATGCAAGCCAGTGAGATTTTTTGGGTTATCAAGTTTAGTTCAATTTTTATTCTTTAACTTTTAATCAGAATTAGTGTTTAATTTTGCAATCTTTCGTTTCTTGATGAGCTCCACGGATTTGAAGTAAGTGTCTTCCGGGAATCCTCGAGGAGCTTTGCAATCATCTAGGCTGACTTGAAAGGCATACTTTTGGGTTGGTACGTTCCTTTGTAATTTTTAAGTTGGTTTTGAAGTAACATAACTTTGTATCATGGAAGAATTACCGATAAGATGATTTTCTCTCGTAGTCTAATTCTTTGCGGGAGCGACAGAAGCAAAATGCAGTTAAAACTTGGCGAATGTTTCGTCTAATCCGGTGTAATTTGCTTTGAAAACATAGAATTTTAATGTTACTGCAAATGCATGAGAATGAAATATTGATAAGAGTGTACCTTGATTTTTTTCTAGTCATGTTTGTGTCACGGATGTTATCATTGTTTGGAAATCTTGCGACGACGATGGACCTCCTCAACTTTTGGACGAGATCAATGTTTGGTAACATTGTCCAAAAAATGAGTGACTCCACATAAGCAATGTTAGCAATTTCTCGGTTGGTTTTTGTAAATTCAGCATTTTGTGCTAGAGCCTATAGTAATTATTGTCAAAGGGCAAGGATTGGCATTTACATATTTTCGAAACAAATAATTAGCTACCTTTATATCATCGACAGCCAAACCAATTAACAGATTTGATAACAAAATAGTTACAAGGATTACAAAGGCTCCATATAAAATATGCGCTGTGATGGGATGGATCAAGTCGCTCGAGTCTTCTTTATAAATAAAGTTTCTTGTTTCTTGACCTTTGTGATCTCCGTAAAAGAAATCGCCATAATCAACCTATAAAATTTACGGACACTAATTCAGAAAAAATAAGAAGAATGCTTTCAGTCATTTAATTTCGTCCTTCGTTCGTATTTAATACACTTATGAAGCAAGCAAGTTCAACTTTCAGCTTGTGAGGATATTTGTATTACAAACCTCTCCCGACATCATTGTTATCACTTTTAGTGTGGCTCGTGGAATTGTTTCAAATGGAGGATAGTCCGGAAACACGACACAAAATGAGACAGAAAATGCGATCAGCAAAAAAATGTAGGCTATCATCATATATCCAAAATTCTCAAGGACCTGTAAATGTTAGTATAACTTGATGCAAAGTCTTGAGAAATAAGAGACAAATTAATGTTTAGGTGATCTCACTTTCCCAAACATTTCCACGTATATTCCCAATTTGGGGAATCTCCCCACATTTATCAACAGAGTCGACCAGACATGAAATATTCCATACTACTCAAAACGCCGAAAAATTAATATCAACATTTTAGTAAGGCCGCTTGAATATTGGTATGTACCGCTGAAGCAGAATATTGCCACTTTTCAAGGCAGTGACACCGTGTCCATCTTAAGGGCCAGGCCGATAACCACATTGAGATTATCATAATAATCTGGAAAATATTTTGCCATTCTTTTCTATAACGTGCAATGTTCTGAAATATTTTAGCCAGTTCCAATAACGTCAATATTGCTATCACAAATAATAGGATAATTGAGAATTCGAAAGATCCGAGTCCTTGGTCGCATTTTAATGGTACTATCCGATAAAATATGAAAAGCTCATCATTAAAAAATAATAATAACCTGCAAACAAACTTGTGACCTTTACAATGATTTAATGTCATATTTTTCACGGTAGAATTGCTGTATGGACATCTCCAAAGATATACCGTCATTGAATAAGCTGTGAATAGGGTTGCAAGACCGATCTACATGCAACATCACAAATATTTACGAACTGAAGAATACAGTAATATCATAAATTCAAAATATTACATGCAACACAAAGGACCAAACAAACATCCATCGAATCAATTCCCATTTCATGAAGACAAAACTTGCAACTAAAGGATGACCTAAAATTTGTTTCTTAACTGATCCATCCGCACTTAGAAAACTTTCGATAAATTCCATTTCTCTTTCTGGCTTGCTCGAGTCAACCGCCGTTCTTGGCACGATGTCACTGACATCATAAATTGGTTGAAGTTCTAGAATTAATCAGAAAAAATGATTTGAGCGAAATTTTACCAAAAGTTGTACGAAACTGCAAATCTTGATTCATCATCGGCAAACTCTTCTTCGTCCTCAACCTCATAATTTTGCTCGCAAAAGTCGTCAAACGCCATATTTTTGTTTAGTCTACTTTCCAAGATAGTTGATGCCCATGGATCTTGATGAAAAATTAGTGGTGTTACAAAAGGAGCCCATGAATTGTTGGAACTGCAAGAAAATTCTCTTTTTACATGCAATCATTTTGGAACAAATTCATACGAAACTTAACCAACTTGATATTGAAGCTGGCTCCAGATTTTAGCAAGCGTTGAATGCATCGAGTGCATTTACTCTTTACGGCAAAATTTAAGGCCGAATTGCCGAAATTATCGACAACGTCAATGGCAGAAACTCCTACATTTTCCTCATCCGTCTCACCTTCGCAAGATTTATGGATGCTTGAATTTTGTGGAAATGCCAAATTAAAAAATGTGTCAATATAATATTTATGGTCAACTAGACTTGATCTCTTCAGCGACATTTTTGTCAAATTGTCAGATTGGACCAATTTTGTAGATAACTCTCCATGAAAAAGGTGAAGTGGGGTTTGGCCATCGTTGTTTTTGATTGACAAAAGTTTCTGATTTTGATCAGGATCAGATAACAGGATTTCAAATATTTTGCAATTTATTGCAACCATGTTGTTCGTCGGTGAGTCGGTATCATCTAAATTAATGGGAGGCTGGACACGCCTTTGATAATTCCCGTGCCAGATACATCGCAGAACGCCAAAATGCAGGAGGGTATTTCCAGAGGGGTCTTTCACCTTGACACAAATTATTAATGAGTTAATTACTTTTAGAGTTGAGTAGAGTAATTGCCACATACAGCAGGAAAACTCATAAAATTAAATAAAATTGTGCTCCCTAATTATTTTAGCCTCTGAGTTGGTCATAATTAGACTACATTAAATCAAACATAATGAGGATGACATTTAAATTTATTTAATGCAAGCTCGCATTTGATAAAACGTCTATTGCCCATATGACCTTATCGGGACTAAGCCATATACTAATAGCCTCATTTTCATCAGATCATCAAAAATTATAATAACTAACCACTTGAAAATTTTCATGTTTGGTCTCTTCTTGATTGGTTACTCCGGAATCTGAAAACTCGGATTTAGAATTCAGTCTGTTACGATTTGGAATTTATGTTATTATTAAAAATACCAATGGACGACCGGAGCTCTGATAACAGATTTTCCAACTGGTCAACATCCCCTGTGATAACAGCGTTGATGAGTTTGTTATGCAGATGCATTATAAATAAATCCCTATTTTTTGATATTACATTCTTTACCGTGAACTATTTTATGGATATAAAGTAGCAATAAATGAGTAACTAATCTGGATAAGGACAATGAATGACTAATGACATATTTGATTTTTCATAGTTTTAATAACATGCTTGTGTTACCAGACAAAAAATTGTGGTTGCGGTTGTGGTTTCAAAAAAATGTATACGATTTGCGTAAACCATGTTTTCATCAAAATGTTCAAACGATAATAAAAATACCAATATTTCCATAAGTTTTTTGATATTACTAATTTGCAGTTGTCGATTCGTCACCTAAACTATGACTGGCCAAACAACTTTTCCAGCCGGAAGTATCCAATCATTCCCAACCTTGCTAGTGGCAATGTTTTGAGACTGTCAACATTTCCCAATTCATGCTCAGCCATTCACCGATTGAAAAGTAATTGTAATTAATTTGGGTAATTATCTTTAACCTGTATTCACATCTTCTGCATCCGGTTCCAAAGAAATGGATGAGATGACCCAGACCCGAAAACATAATGATGCTGCATTTTCAAACAATGACACCAGTTTCATTTCGAGGTTTAGCAACAATGCTTAGATTCACAAATAAAAAAATTTTGTTACAATTACTCTCAATTTCGAATAATTCGTTAAAACCCCTGCGTAAATTTGGATTCCCATCACTTCTGCCTCAGTAGGAAACTGCAGCTCTCTTGTAAAAAGTGTGAAAATTACAGAAAGTCCACCTTGGAACTGGGAATTAGTTGCAATGGCAGATCCCAATTACTATTACACTTCCAGGAAACTTGTCCTGATACTAGGCATCTTCTTTGGGACTTTATTCTCACAAGTTTTTGGACAAGGCAGGTTATTCCCTATTTTCTTCTTCCTTACTTGGTCGTAGGTTGTGGGGTTGGCTGAACTCGATCGATTTGGGAAGAAATGATGTGGAAAACAAAGTTTTCGATTTTTCTTATCTATTTAGGACTCGTTATCTTGACACCTGCCCCAGCCATTGTCACACCCGGCAATTGTCAATGTACTCTTGGCTCTAATTGTGCCGACGGCTCGGCCGGCATTGATCCACGGGTTTTAAACAATGTAGAATAAAATTTCATTTGAAAAATAGTCTGCCACAATAAACATCTAGCAAATTACTACATTCGCTTTCTTTTCCAGCCATCATTTCCCGTATGCACGCCTCCAAATCGATTCTGTTGCAATCTAATCAACCCCACACCAACACCAGTTATTCCAACGCCTACAGGTTGTGGAACGCAGCCATTGATACCGAATCCATCATATACGCCTGCTGCTGGACAAGTGAGTGAAAATGGCGACTTGTTGCAATTCAATTTTCAAAAATTCATGCATAAAGTTTCAATAATTTCTGCGTAAAAATGTAGGCAAGTTATTCTGAATATCCTTGGATGGTGGTTATCCTTGGGATAGGTGCGTAAGAATAATGTCATCCAAAATTGGAAATTCAAAAAATTTTAATCAAAACTTCAAAACTTCTGATAGACAATAGCTACATTGGTGGAGGCGTGTTAATTGATGCCAATACAGTACTTACAGTGGCGCATAAAGTGACACCTTTAACGTATGTACAATTAATTGTCTTCCAGTTAAAATTCAGTATTGATTCCTCCAAGATGTAATCTCACAAATGTTTAGAGTCAGTTTAAAAGTACGCCTTGGAGAATACAACCTGAATGCGGTTACGGAACCTTTACCTGTCGTCGAAATTCCGGTCTCCGCAATTCGGATTCATGAGCAGTATCAACTTGTAAATCTTCAAAATGATATTGCAATCCTCAAACTGGCAACACCAGTAAGTTTGGGCGCAGCCAACCCTCAAATTGTTCCTGCTTGTCTTCCTGCTCAGGGCACGGTTTTCTCAGGACAGAGGTGGGCGTTGTATTCATTATTTTCAACATGATAAAGAATTTTTGAGATATTTGTGTTTTTTTGAAGATGTTGGGTATCTGGATTCGGAGCCAGTTCTTTTATTAATGGAGTGTACTCTTCGATTATGAGGGAAGTTGATTTACCAATTTTAGACGGACCAACGTGTCAGTCAAGACTGCAGGCGACGCGACTTGGTTCCGGATTTATTCTTAATCAACAAGCATTTCTTTGTGCGGGGGGAGAACCTGGGAAAGATTCGTGCACGGTAAAGAAATGTTAAAAATTTTCCAATATATAAATTTTCTAGATTTTTAGGACATTAAAAACGTGTGTCAATTCTTTTATCAGGGTGATGGTGGCTCTCCTTTGGTTTGTTTGTCAAATGGTCAATGGTTTCTGGCAGGATTGGTGTCGTGGGGCATTGGTTGCGGAAGTTTGTAACAAATTGGATTAATTTGAATGGTATTAATTTAGTTTGGGTTTAACGCGTCTTTTGAATTTTGCAGTTAATACGGTGCCTGGAGTTTATACAAACATTCCAAACTATATTCCGTGGATTACGACGAACCGTTATTAATATAATGCTCTGTTATGCAAATCATAAATGCAAATCATAAAGCTAGATAAAACATGAAGGGAACAATGTTTGGATTGAATTTTGCATTACATTTATTGAATAATAACAGTCTACAAACGAAGGACAACAATTCCATATAATAAAGTACGAGTTCCGCACGACTTCAGAATTGATGCAATAATTTTAGAATACTTTTTTTCATTCTTTTGAGTTTGCATATATCGTACGAGCGAAAAAAGATGGAGATTAGTTGAGATTTAAATTTATATAAATTCGAGATATAAATAGTGAGATAAATTTTCATTTGAAGTGTCATAATAGGAAACATTTAGATTCACTAAAATATTTTGGTTCTGAAGTGGAATTTTAAGTCTTTTCAAATTTTAGAGCACAGGTACGATATGTCACAGGAATGCATTTCACAAGAAAAGATCTACCAAGGAATGGAGCAAGTTTTCGAAAAATTTAAGTACTACAATGATAAATGACTAATAATGTTTTACTCCAAGTAAATGCATCGATTCGAGCGAGAACAACTGCACACAAAAAACTAAAATTCAAACGACTACATATTATTTGTCTACTGAAACATGCGACTAAATTGGAATAGATAGTAAAATCTGGACTTGGCTTCATGTCTTAATCTGCATCCAATCCTTCAGCGGCAGCCAACATATCCTTGAAGGAAAATGGAGTAAAGACATAACCTTGGCCAGTGTAGAATTTGCTTTGGAATTCCACCCTGAAATTAATTTAAGCAATTAAATGAATATTAAATTCCAGTTTCGATTGAACAACTATGATTTAATTTAGCTCGTTAAACAGTGTCTACTAACCAATGAAGACGAAGAGTGTGTAGAAATGCAGAAAGTCCTTCCATAAGTACCAAAATGCTCACGGTTAGAACTGCCCAAGCTCCAAATATAGCCCACAATAGAATTCCACCCCACCAAGCCTTCTGTGCCAAACCAATTCGGAGTACCATTGACCACAGAACCTCAGAAAGTTCTGAAACAAAATCATATAAAAATAAATAAATGTGGAATTAGAACTTAGTGTGCAAACACTTAAGAACTTACGAGCATGCGCTAAACTCAGGGCCCACAATCGCAGATAACTCGCAGTATGACTCACAGATCCCAAAACGTACTCAATAGTGTGGATCGCTTGATGGATAAATATTTCAGAAAATTCAAACTCTTCTCCATGCCCATGATCACCCCCACCACCATGTCCAGCAGCCGGTGCTGGAGTTTGTCCTCCTCCATTGCTGGCAGCAGGAACAGGGGAAGATGCAGAATGATTTTCATCAGAAGGATTTTCTGGATTGTTCTCTCCAGACTCGAGATCCGTACGACCATTTACTTTACTTCCTCCGCCTTCCAATAACATTTTCTTGTTGTGTTGGGATCGCAGTATGAATGGTTTGATAAAAAGCATCCACGGGACGCACAACAGGGCGAGTAAAACTAGAGCTTTTTGTAGAATGTCTTGACCCGAAAACATGTAATTATCACACGGCGGCTCTGTTTTATCAGCACCCTTGAAAAGCACTGAAACAAAACAATGTGTGAGGCTGTGAAGGACTAGAATCTACAATTTATAAATACAAAACTCACCCATATTAATAAAGGTGATGAGGATCGAAGGAGCACAGTGTTCGCTGTATCGACCGGCTAGTAAACAAAGAAAATAATTAAAGAATTGATAACGTCGTTAAAAATACTTTTTTTTAACTACAAATTACTCACCCATCTTAGCCCCGTAGTTAATCCACTTGTGGAAGACCAAAATGCAAAGATACAAGAAGAGGAAGAGCATAAAGATGAGTTGTGGGATGAATTCGCAAAATATGTTCATTGGTCTTCGGAAATAAACATGATTCCACAAGGAGAGTAGCACTCCGAACAACATGTGAATCACTCCATGAATGATACTAATCTTCATCTTGTATCCGTTCAAATATGCGATTTTGTTTGTTGCGACCTGTTGAATTTAATTTCGTGTTTTACCATAATTAATTAATTATCAATTAACAGTTACAGTCAAGTTGACAGTGTCAACCAACCTGCCAAACTGGATCGATCCCCACAGGATAGGGGTAGTCGTAGTAGGATGTTTTAGGGTCCAACATAACTTCCTTAAGATCAGGTTCCTGAAGAAACTCTTTGGTCCGATTCACATACCAGTAAGACCCAAACACGTTGATGGACTTGGAAAACACGTCATTGTAAATTATTCCAGTGTAAAATGAAAATATTCCCATGAGTAAAATGATGTATCGTCCACCAAAGAAAATGTTCCAAATCTATACAAAACGAAAAAAAAAACATTGAACCATGACCAACATTCTAAGGCAATAGCTACATGAATGAAATATTTATTACTTCATTCTTGCTTTTCATCTTCATCAAACTGGTCTCTTTGATCACCATCCACGCTCCAAATAGCAACATAAGCAGGGCATGACCAGCGTCACCAAACATAATGGCGAACAAGAATGGGAAAGTAATGATTCTGGAAATAAACGACAATTTGTTTGTCATTGTCTTGATTGAACGGATAATAATAAAAATACAATTTGTAGTAAAACATACGTGTAGGGTGCAGGATTGACTTCACGATAACTAGCGATTCCGTAGGCATCAACCAAGTTTTGAAATCCTCTTGTAAATTTGTTTAGCCGGTGATAAGTAGGAGGATCTACAGTTGTCTGCATGCGATTTAGGATCGGTGGAACTGTTGACCCAGTTCTTTCCTGATAACAGAAAAAATACATGTTTTGTAGACTCTCACATATGTAGAAGTTTAATGTTTATTTCACATACTGTTCCACGTCGCATGGCCATCTGAATGTTTTCAATGTCCGCCACTGGAATCCAGCACTCGGCAATTAAACATTTCTCCGTTACATCCAAATTGAAAAAATTCAAAGTATGGTAAATCGCCTTAATTTTGCGAACTTTGATAAACCACGTTTTAATTTGTTTTGAAGCGGAAACCAAAACCCGATGACGATGGTCTTGAGTTTGACTAAGAACCTGAACCAATCAATATAATGAAAGAATTAATGACTTAGTCGTTTAGTCATGAAAATACAAATCAACACCTTACCGTATTCAAATCTTCAATTCTGGTCATGACACCGATACTCATTTCTCTACGTTCTGCGGGTGTTTCCGGACAAGGATATAAAGTTGCTCGGAAGCCCTCACATATCTTTTTGACTCTCGTTTTTAGTTGATCCCCTTGGAAGAAGATGACAAAAACGGATTTGTACACTTGATCACCCTGAATGCAATGAAGTCAAATTTGTTATTCGAACAATAGTTTTCTATATTTTTTAATATTGATGTCATACTGAAGACGGATCTTCCAGTGGCGTTTCAATTTCTGCCTGACGCAAATACACAAGTCCTCGGCATGTCCTCCAAAGTAAGCGTTCAAATGCAGGAAGACGTTCTCGCAAAATGACACCAGCGACGAATCTAAATCAATTTGCTCAACAATTAAAATTTGTCTTGCCCATATTTATCGTCATTCATTCCAGTTTTCAAAATCATTCATTCACTCAAATTACAATTACGAGATACTTAGGAATCGTGGATAATTTTTTAAATGGTGGTGGTTACAAATTATAACTATTTTTGAAATCAGGATATAATTAAATTTTTCTCAGTTTCCTTCAACTCATATAGTAAAACTCACCCAAGCTGAGGTGGGGCATTCATCCCCGGAGCAATGGGAGCTGAAAAAGTTGCTTCCTGAATCGTTCTACTATCTGCAGGTGGTTGGCTATGACCATCATCTCCCTCACGCTTTAATATTTACAATGCAAAATATTGTAATAAAGTTCTTGAGAGTGAAGACCACATAATTCCGGAAGTATTGCTAGTTTATGACAATTTCGTCTAAGATGCGTGCTCCGTTAACTAAAGGAGACTTGATGCTACGTCTAAATTCTAGCCTGCCACCAGTCGCATTTTTTGTCGCCATTTTCACCCTTATCTGCCGACCAAAGGCTATTCGAATCGACTAGATAAAGGTGAAAAAAACAACAATACAAGACATTACGGGACACACACATACACATAAATAACTACTTGCAACCGTTGTAGTTGTAACCGCCACCATAAATAGGAGATGAGGAAAAGGTTAAGAAGGTTCAAGCAAGATTACTGGTTAGGTTTAGAGGGACATGGTTTTTAGTTCTTAGTCACAAAATTAACCATTTAAGACTCAAACTAAAGTAAGTAACTCATTCTAATTTGAACTAATGTTGAGAAATTACCCCAATTTGGAAGTTTGATAACCAGCCGTGCGACTTTGTCCTTCTTCAGAGAGCAAAGCGGTATGTTCGTCGTGTTCTGGAGACGCATCAGACCCTCGATGGCCAAGATGAGCTGGAGATCCCGTCCCTGCACCCATCTACACATGACATGCATCCAACCAAATATTCTCCATGTCAAGACAATTTTAGTAAAATCTATGCGTATAAAATGGTTATATATATGACTAACACAAAACTATTAGATAAGCAAAATCTTTGTAAAAAATTATTACATAAAACATACGCATAATGAACATGCTAAAACAAAACGGTAGTGCATAATTGCACAATTAATATTTAAAACAAGCTGTCCAATCTCTTGAGTATTATGAAACTAAATTGGAAGAAAATAGGTTTTGACCAACATAAAAAAGCAATCTATAATATTTCTTCAATTACTACAAGCTGAACCCAATGCATGCAACAGGCAAACTATTTGCTTGGCTGTGACGCTTTGAATAAAGCAAAAAATTGATTTGATTTTGCAGCACATTGTATTTTGAACTGTCTTTAAAAACGCAATATTAAAGCACACTCTTGTCTGCTTTGCTTCCCAAAAAAGCGTTGAAACATACCTCGTCAAAGAAAACTTGTGTTTTTCGAAGAATGTGACGCAGCTCGGTCAAATCCAAGTAATTCTTTTTCAAAGCTTCAGCATTTTGATTGACTTCTCGCAACTCATTTTCTAATTTTTCAAATGTGGCCTTTAATGCAAAAAAATGTGAAATTTTTAATCTGTTTTCAATTGCATTCACAGAAACGCACTACATTTTGTAATTAAGAAATACCTCAAGATCTATCATTTCTCTTGGGAGAGGAGCATCTGGATTTTCTCCAGTATCCAACATCGGAATCCCATCCTTGTTGATTTCTTTTTCTAAATATCGCAACTTTCTCTCCATTTCATCACAGCGTCGAACTTCATTAACGAACTTTCTTTGGAAAACGTTAACATCAGGGTTGAGCTACAATATCAAAATGTTACATCAAATGTACATCTTAGATCTTAGAGGTTCATTAAATACCAAGTTGTTAAGATTATTATTCACTCACATCTCGAAACTGAGCAAGACCCAGCTCCCCCAATTCGCTGACGCAGTGGTACGCTGCCTCAGACTGCAGAAAGAGTTGACACAGGGTCATCTCCTCACTTTGAAACAAGGACGACGTCATTTTTAGTGACCTGTTTTGCCCAGGTCGGCGGCACAGCTGCACTTTCTTAAAGAACGGTAGACGAAAGGACAACCTGTAGCATTACACAAAATGAATACAAGTTATATGTACATAGTAGAAGGTAGTGATAAATCCGAAACCGTCGTACCTTTCGAAATTGAATCCTTACAACTTCAAAGAACTAAAATTCTTTCTCAATTACAACACTATTCACTAAATTAATGATGCTGGAAGAACTAAACTGGACTGAAATTACAGGAGTCGGCCACCACCCCAAATTAAATTGACTTGTTAATTAACCCAATACGCCCCATGCATCAGCCCATGACGAACTAAAGTAATTTCCTACCGTTAAAAGTAAAAGAGTCAACATAAATCTGGATCCATTCTCATCTCTTCCTATCCTAAAATGTTAAAGGTTGCAGTATCTTGCCATATGCTGAATTTAAGGACATATTGAGAGGGGAAATGAGACAAAACTTTCCTCTTTGTTCATTATGTTAGCTTTTAAACAACTTCTGAAAAATGACTCTGATTTTGGTCCTATTTGAAATTAATTTTAAAAACGCTAATCATTGTAATCACATTTACTGAGCTCTTGAAAAATTCTAAGAGTATTAATTCGAATTAATAACTGTACTGAACATGTTGAAACATCATCACTTGAGATCAAAAACTAGCAGGAAAAATTAAAAATCCATACAAATTATAGTAATTCCTTAAAACTACTAGGAAGTTGTGGATATTTCCTCCAAATGTCTTGAAATTCGGAGACAGTCAATTCGCATTTATAGTAAATTTCTCCAACGCTATTTACACCGTTTCTTTGTGAATTGCTTACGGGTACAATTAACTGAAGTACCTAATTCATAACGCAAAAAGAATGGTTATTGGTTATTATAAAGAATACATACATGTAAGTCAGTAACTGCATAGAGTAATGAGGTTAACCAAAATAAAGTTAACTCTAATTTATACATACCTCTAATTTAGCAATCCCTTTAAGGTAATCTTCTTTCCCAAGACTGAAAGATGCCATTATTTTTTCTACAATTTTGTACAAACTCCCCGGCTGCCAGGCTTGAAGTTTCTTATTCTGAATTTGTTTGTAGATGGATAAAAGCTGCAATTATAATAACAAATTAAACAGTCAGTATGATAAGTCCTAATAATTAGACTGCGAGATACCACGGCACTCACAACGACAATTTCGGTTAATGGGAGATCCAGCACAACTTTGACGGGATCGTTCTTGCAGACACATTGCTCCAAAGCTTCATGGAAATGAGTAATGGCCAAGTCATCCTTGGTCAGCATTAAGACGGTAAACTAAATAAAAAAAATGTCTTTTAAGATGTTAGCCTATTTGGATATATATATTTTTTCTTTGGATGCATACCAAAAAAGAGGTCAACTTTAAAATCGTTGGATCCGTATCAAAAACCATTCTAAGCGTTCGCTGTACTTCCACATTTTCCAATAAGACATCCATTTCTTTGTTCCAACGCTTTTTATCACGGCTTAGAGAAACAGTGTGTCGACCCTCCTTGTCAATTGGTCCTTCCGGGAAACTAAGGAGCCTTTGAACAATTCCTCGATACGTATCAAAATCATATTTTGGGCACACATTTATATTTCGATGAGAGAATCTGGATTTCACTCGTTTTTCAAATAATTCCAAAACGTCAACCCTATCCGTAACGCCAATTATACAGATTGGAATCGTCGATTTAGAGTTTGCAGCCAAGTCGTATAAATTGTAGAGCAAATGTTGATTCGGATGTTCCGCAAATCTATCCAGTTTGTCCAGGATGAAGACAATTGATTTATTTAAACTTCCCATGCTCGTCCTTAAAAATTCCATGACTTGTTCCAGTCGATCTAGAAAAAACAACGGTTTACAATCAAATTAATTCCCTTTTTCACGCCAAACCCCACTGGTGACACCAACCATCAAAATTATTTGCATTTCCCAATTCCTCCAAACAGGTCAAGTCCTCCACATCCCTGGTCTCGTCCCCCTCCTCCACCTCCTCGTCTTGAAATGGATCTTCCAACATCAATTGCCAACATATCTCCTCAATAGCGCTTTTAAAATCGGGACAAACCAATCCACTCAATCGGACCACAATCTTGGCTCTGTTGAAGGCCTCATCCTTATCCAATTTTGCAAGAGCACTTTCCACAAGCTGATAAATACGAATTTAAACTTTAAACATCGTTCAATCAAACCAAACATTATTAAATTACCGTCGTCTTCCCAGACCCAGGAATTCCATAAATAATGACGGAAGTAGATCTTTTATTCCCCGTTTCCTCATCCCCAATCACACTATTCCTCAACATGAGTTCAAGATAAGCTTGCTCCTTATCCAGACCGATTGAGAGACGTTCCCATCCAATTCTGGCCGAGGAGCCAAAGTTCCTCTCCTTTCGAAGCTGTTGAAGGGTGGACAAAGGGGATCCCGACATTTTGCTGAATTGAATTTAACCTAAAACCACAAGATAAGGTTAAGATAAGAACAATTTACTCCAATTTTGATAAACTTGTTGTTTACCTGCTGAGCTTTTGCTTTGTTCACTTTTTTTAAGGAAACGTGTGGAGCGGGTTTTCTTTTCAACCAGTTCCCTCCGGCCCGGCTTGTATCAAAAACCTCAAAATATTAATTAAACATGTTTTAAAACAGGAAATTAATTAATTAGTCTTATCTGAGTCAAAAAACACAAAATTCTCCGTGTGAGCAGTTATTATTATTCCATCTCATTCAGGTTTTTAAAATCGAGTGAATTTCAAATTTTACCTTATCTTTTTACTGGATGGCGATGGAGCCGTTATCCATGATGTTGGGGGGTGGTGACGCCGGAGATGGGTTGGCCATGGTGAGTTTCTCCTCACCCAAGGAGGAGGACGTGGAACACGGGGATGGGGACGTGGCCGCTATGGAGGAATTTCAACAGCAATCCTTTGAAGAATCCAGTTTCTTTCAAAACCATCAGAGCAGGGCTGCGCTCACCTTTAATCAGAGCATGGCCGTGGAAGGATTTGTCTGTAAGTGAATAATTATTCAGGATGTAGGAGAAACGAAACCCTAATTAATAAAATTAAACTCATTTACCAGCCGTAAATCAACTACACAATGCTTTCGTGACTTCCATTGTCAATATGCCGACAAGGCTTCAACTATTTGAAGTTATGGATGAGTGGATGATTCATATCGAGAGAGCTTTGGATATTGATCGACATCTTGATCCGGAAATACCGGATGAAGTTCATGATAAAGTGAGTGATGCCACGATCCAAATAAGTTTGGTTGGTAGGTTTGATACGATAATTAGTATATTGGATTTCACAGTTACACAGGATTCTGAAGAAGGAGTATGAGACGTGGGACTTGATAAAGACCTTGTATTTTGATCGACTAAGTGAACGAGAAGATGGAGACCAAAGGAGACACCAGTTTAATCAAGAAATAAATGATAAGTTTCGATTGAATGAGATGAAGTATGCAAATGCGGTTATGGAAGGGGATAAAACGTTGCAAGAAGTGAGTTACTAGTTTTGTGTACTATTCTACTTTGAAGGAATCATGAGTTGACTATATTTTTGCAGATGGCAATGATCATAAACTGGCTGGAGTTAAATTATAGCCGACAGGGTGATCCGGATATAACACCAAAATTGGTTGCATGGGAGCAAACTCTGGACTGTATTAAGGTGTGCTGGTGTGCAGTGTTAACCTTAATTTAGACGAGCATAAGTATAAACTTTGTGTTTTGTAGAGGGACGCCGTTTTGGGGAGGAAGGGAGGTTGCATGGTATGCCAGATTGATCCTGACGCTCCTTTTCGAGAATGTAAAGAGCTTCATCCTTTCGATGCGGTAATTACTGCTTGTGCTTTAGAATTCCCACATCGCAATAAGAAAAATCATGCACGCTTTTCATATTCTTTCTATTTTAAGGATGACGAGCAACGGATTCACAGAGGAGCCTTTCATTATTTGCGGACTGGAAGTATTGATAAATGCGTAAATTTTCTTCACCAGTCAGGTCACATTGCGAAAGCCAAAGCAGTTTTGGGGTGTTTGATGTCTGAAAAAGAGGACACTGGAACTGGAAATTTTGATGAAAATGACCAGAACTCTGTCAATCATAATGATGATGGAGCTAATGCAAGAGCAAAGACGGCTAAAATGTCTAGCTTTGCTGTTTCTGGAAATCCTCTGCGCCTCCTGTGGAAAAAAGTGGCTTGGTCAATTTGTGAGCAAGAGTTGACATCAAAATGGGAACGGGCGATCATCGGAGCTTGTTGTGGACATAGAAAATCCATGCTTGAAGCTAGCAGTACTTGGGAGGATAAGGTATAACTTCAACTTTGTAATTAAATTTCTTTGAATTGAAATCATTTTGTTCATTTTTGTTTAGTTGTGGGCCTACCTGAAAGCTTCCCTCAATACCAAAGTCGAGCAACAGTTAACGGGTCTCAACAGCCTTTCTAAACCAGTTGACCTTCCAGTAGATTTTTTATCCCAAGCTATGGACGTTCATCAAATTTTAGAGGATTTAGATAACACATCGGAGAAGAAGCAATTTACCATTGATCACATGTTTCAACTCCTTCAAAAGTGTGCCATGAAAGAGGATCTCGACATCTTTTTAAACGAAGTTCATCTCAATTTAGAGGCATTATTGTAAGGTTTTATAACTAACAACAATAATTGTTTATTAGACCAGAATATGAAAATTTACGAATGCATTTGGTAGTGGGGATGCTGATCACCCAATACTTCTGGACCATCTGATAAGGTTTTTAACTCATGCACTATTGGCATTTGCAATTGCTGAGTTAGGTTATGATGAACAATTAACTAATCTATCCTGTGATGCGTATATTAACGTAAGTCTCCATTACTTAATTTATATAATATCATAATCATTTAGGCGACCACTTTCGTATTTATCATTGCACTGAACGACGCAGGTACTTGTGAAGAATGGACTATTTGTCGGCATTCCATTTTACGTTCAAAAACTATCTTTCGACCTACAAATCTCTGTTGTTGTCAGCCAAATCCGCACTGAAAATCAATACTCGATTGATGAAATCCAGAGTTTCTTACAAGGAGCTGCTGATAATTCCCTCGACGTTTTGGGCATTGCTACTGCGATTGTGGATAAGCTAAGAGATGAAGCAGCAGACTTTGACGTTGAAATGCTGCAATGGATTAGTTGCTGCTATGACTTGGTTGAAAATAATCAGTTGGTCATGCTTGAATTTCTTCGCTACACAGTTTGGATCTCTAGAAAATACCTAACGCTTGGAGATATGGAAAGAGTTAAAAGGCTTATTAAACAGGTAAGCTTTGACTACAATTTAGGTAGAATTGAAGTCAAATTATGAACACTGGATCTGGATTAAAATATTTTTTTTTCAGATTACACAAGAATGCATTACAGTCATTGAAAAACTGTCGCCCACTCTTGTTCGAGAGTACGTTTGTTACCGGGAGTATTTGGTTCGTGGCATTTTAATTCGTTTTAACATTCAACCTTGTCGTGTTTCTAAATATTTCATTAAACAGGAGGCGGAAGACGCGCTAACATTATGGAAACAAACAAAATGGCAGCGACCAACAGCGGATCTACATGAAATGGTTGATCCAATGTTGAAAAGTTTGTCGGACCGTGTGCTGCATGATCAAAGGAGAAAGGAAGTTGAAATTGCAGAAGAAAATTGGAAGAAGGCTCTCGAATTTCATGGAAAAACTGCTATTGATGCTTTTATGAAAATTTTAACGTTTCCGGATGGGGGCTGGCTTCGAGGATGTTGCAATCCGGTAGATGAGGATGAATCCTTTCAAATCAACTCTGTTCGACGTATAATTATGAAGAAGGTACTGTAAAAACCTCCAGTGCAGCATCATATAGCCCGAGCCAGAGTGTAGGTTGTTGTTTGTTCAAATCATTCACAACAACCAATTTGACATGT
>JAAXNX010000387.1:0-31200 GCA_036491905.1 Folsomia manolachei
AGTATTTGGTTGTTTTAGTTAGTTGGTGACTGTATCAAGAGGATAATTACTAAGATTCGACGCTTTGATTTTAATTTGAAGGGTGCTTCACTGATTTTAAATGACTTTACAAATCCTCTATCCTAAACTACTTATTCATTATTGACGCTCGTGGCGTCGGATGATGGTTACTTTTATTTACTTTCAAATTGGATTGTAAGATAAATCAAATGATCACTCATCAATTTTTTCCCGTTGGACCATGTAACCCAAGAAGGAGAGAATAGAAGCATAATTAAGAACTTGATACGAGTGATAGCGATATCTCGATGTTTGGGTTTTTCGAGCAACTCAATAAAATTTATTATGGTTTTTCAAGTCGAATCCCATGTTTCAATTGAAACAAGATCTTGACCATGGACAACCTTTTATGGTTTACACCATTGTTGATGTAATTGAATACTTTGTTCGTGTGATTTGGCCTGGTGTATCATCATTGTGTTCAATTTTTAGAGCTGTTGTTGATTGGAGAAATTGTACGTATGCTTTTCTTGATAAAGCACATAATTTACAAATGTGAAATTTATTGGTGCAGGATGTTAATTACTCGGGATAGTATGACATCCACTATTCTTTGATTGCATTGTCCATGAATACACCTGGAGAGGCTATGGTGTGATTTATTTAAAAGTAATAATCAAGTCAAGAGTAATCAAGACGTTCAAAACCCTTTTCAAGTCGTAAGAGAAGCTTATTGCCCTCTAATACTCCGTAAGACCTCTTGAAAAAGGTAACGTATTACTGTTAGCAATCATTAATAAAAACATGTGCTCTAACCTGATGCTGCAAAGCCTGTACATCTGCAATCCAGACAAAAAAATAGGTTTTAGTTCCATAACTGATTTTACATTGATCTTTGTCATTTCAGTCTTAGATTAATTCCGGTATAATTCAAATTCTTAAAACTATAGCGAATCATAAGCTCTGATCCAATCACGGCTAGTTGCTCTGTCATCTATTTTTTTCATTTCGAATCTTGTTTTGCATTTTATTGCCATTTTTGCCAATACGAAACATTCTATGTAAACCTCATCACCATAAATTGAAATGCATGTTCTGCTAAATTGACGATAATTTATTCTGCCAGTTTGATAAAGAATCGCGTTGCATGTATTGTGACAATTTACCTTTCAATTCTGGACCCTATTTCCTACCAGAACCCTGTGTTTGGTGGCTATAAATTGAATGCAAGGAGGGCGATTACAATAAAATATTATCTCCACGCTTTACTGCCTTTCTGTGCATGTTTCCACCTCTGCATTATGTTAACCTACCGGTCTTTCATCTATCGACATGACATTCGTCGCTCATACAAAATGCGAATGTGAATTACACTTATCTGGAACAGACTGAGTGCAGGAATACAACAATATGTACTAGATTAAAGTTAATATAATGGCTCGGAATTTTTATTTAGATATTAACCATCTGTACGTACCCTTCACCGTTTTACCCCAACAAACACAACTCATTCAGTTAGCCACCTTTCCACTCCTTATCCGAATTCATGAATGAAAGGAGGGTGATCTTGTCACTGTAATCACGAAACATTCCATATTTCGATATTTGTATCTTTCAATCTCGAGTGCTCAAGGTGTAATAGCTTAGCAATGGTCTACATAAACGATATTACGATATACATCAACTGTCATTTCCATACTTTGTTCTGTTCTCCGTTACATGCAATTGTAATAATTGGTGTCTTCCACCCCAAAATACGGCGTCATGTCATACGTTGTACATGTGTATAATACACGACACTGGTGACTTCTTCTACGTTGTTGAAATTTTATGCGTTAATGAGTTTGTATTTTGTGGGGGAAGGGGAAAGAAAACGCCAGTAAATAAAATTATCAATAATACAAATAGTTCTCCCCTTACTCTTTATAGGGGGAGCTAATAAGCAAATTATTATTAAAATTTAACTGACTATAGATTACTATAAAAGCAATTTATTAAAAACCACCTCAAATTTTACTTTGAACCAACTGGAGAGGTCAATTCACTAAAAATGGCAATAAAACACCGAATTTGGTCTTATTTTGATTGATTTATTGGTTCGTCTGCCAAATACTTTGCCGGATTCGGCCCACAAGTCAAGTAATTAAGAATGCCATCATTGTTTTTCATATTACTTACCACAATGGGCATCGACATGACTTCAAAATTCAACCTCCTACTGTTCAACTTCTCAGTACTAGCTTCTTCTAACATCCTAATACTTGTAACCTTAACCAGACATCCCATTTGCAGACGTGTTTTCTTCAAGTTGAAGAAATATTCCTTATTTAGCTTTTGTGATTGACTGCGACTTAACAAGCTGAGGCACAAACATGGTCCAAGTCTGGGATAGGGATTAACTTTTTATATTTCTTTGTTAAAGCGTCAATCCGCGCCCCACCATGCACTAACAACCAACTCAAGCCAGGAGTATGTTCTCTACTCAGACCAATGTTCATGACCCATGTTCAACATGAGTAAATTCCTTTTTACGATGGACATGAAATAATATATTACCCAGTCAGTGCATACATCCATTGGTGACCACACACTTAACCGCCACTACCTTGCTGCTACTGATCTTATTCTGCATACCATATACGGAACGTAATGAATCTGGCCTGACCGACCTTACATCCAAGTGAATATTTAGAGAAAAAAAATACTTTACAAAAAATATTAATTGTAACAGTTTTTCTTTGATGTATGAGTTTAAGGAGAATGCAGGGACAAAAAGAAGGGGCTGGACAAGGTGCAGCCCCTTTAGGTTTGTTTAGATTTCCTTTCAAAATTCTAGTCCAACTGAAATAAAATAGTAAAGGGGGCAGGGACCCTTCTGTTTTCTTTCAGTGTATGTCGTCGGCTGAGTTGCTCTTGTTTTCATGGTTGGTGTTGCATTGTAAATGTGTCCAAGTGGTTGGTGCCATATGGAATGGATGGATGGATGGATGGGTAATTGTGATTCTGGGAAGGAAAAGGGAACCTCAAACTAAATCCTTGTATTGCAAGGGTTCTCGTTCCCCTGTGGCAGGCATGCAAGGCTCTCCTATTTCCTCCTTGTTTTAGTTGTAACTTGAACCGAATTCCCATAGAGCAACAAAATGAAATTGAACGGCTTCACTCACATGAATGACATCACTTACATTCATGAATGCAATCAACTAGGAAGGGCAGACCCTTGAATGTTTTCATATCTGATCCAGATCTGGCTATGCACGGCTAAAGAGAAGTCACTCACTACTGCATCATATATAGTTCAATCAAATGGACGAAGTTAGTTGGTTGGTCCTTATTATTAGTGAAGGGAACCCTTAATTTGGGAAAGAAACGGATTATTATTATTATAAATGGTACTCTCCCTTTGAAATTCGACTTATTTAACTGCACCCTATTCGTTCTGCTCGTGTTAGTCATGGTTGTTAATGGGACCGTAGCCGTGTAAGGAGAGAATGTGGGAAGGGATCGGATATTATGCGGCTGGTCGGCCTTGTATTCATCGGACCGACCGACCAACGGGTGAAATAAGGACAAGACAGGAAATTAGTTAAATTGTCCCTTTATACTTTTACAGTCGAAATAAGGCTGGATGGCTACCGTTCTTGCCTGGTAAGGCATAAATAGATCCTCTAAACTTTTTATTTAATTTTTTTAGAAACAAGCGGAAGAAGAAAGCAAAATTGTAAAACCGGAAATTGCATAAGAAATGACACAGTGGAGCATTTGAAAAATGTGGCTTTGTTTATAATTTATGTCCGGCAGTTTTGCAGTTTTATGCTTGTTTAAATTCTTTCCCTTGGTGCTTCATTATCATTACTTTATTAAGTAAAGTAAAAAAAGACTGGCGAGGGGGTAAAAAGTCGTCAGATAACTAAAATAATTGAAAATTAGAATAGTTCGGTGGATGGCGCTTCGCCGTTGCGATCGCTTTCGGTTGAAAATGAAAATGTAATTGAATTAAATTATCAATGGGGTCTTCTTTTTTTCATTTATTTGTTAGATCAATGAAAAGTCAATAAATCGATGGCCTGCATGCGGGATGTAATCCATTGCAATGAATATCTTTATCTGACTATGACTCCCAGTTTAATGTGCAGTTGAGCTGAGCTAAGCGATAAGAGTGGTACATTTATACATAGAAAATGAATGGTTTTATTGCTCCATTTCCATTTATGTATCCCGTTGCAACAACACAACATAACACCAAATGCCATTATGCACCCACTATTCAATTCATAGTGGGGTAATAAAACCCAATCATCCCAAAAAAGAATGAGAAGCACTTATTTTGTAGAGATATTTAATTATTGTGATTTCTTCTGTAATAAAACAGGAGATAAGTTTTCGGAGGTTAAAGTAATCACTCATTTGTCAAAAGTAGTGTAAAGTGGGATAATTTTTCCCTTTTTCCACCCCATTTCTTTCTCATATCTCCAGTCATAAGTATGTCCGTATTTCCTTTTTTTTGGCTCATTGGGTTCAAATTCAGACTGGACCGGAAAGGCCTGATAGAAAATCCTGCACCTCCGACCCTTTGCTATTAGTTTATTGGGAACAAGTCACATCTGAGAGTCCTTACCCAACGGATGGGTACTGGATGTTGGGAAGCTTCACTGGGTAGGTCAACAACTAACTACCGTTTCAAACTCTACAGACCATTCAAACACCCCAACCAATTGTGCATTGTCGTCAATCCCATTCCTTTCCTGGGTAGGGTGTTGTAAGTACATATATTGAATAGCTTNAACACCCCAACCAAATCCCCAACCAGTTGTGCATTGTCGTCAACCCCATTCCTTTCCTGGGTAGGGTGTTGTAAGTACATATATTGAATAGCGTGTACGAGAACATAACCAACAATGCCACATTTTAAATCTAGTCAGACAGACCCCATACATTCATTCCATTCCATACCCATTCAAAGTCATACCATAAACTAGACTCGTTTGATTTTTAAAACGCTACAAATACAACAGGAATCAGATGAAATGATCCGACTCGTAGATTTTTTTCAAGTTTTTAACATTTAATTTTAACAAATGCCTTCTGCTTGTTTTGTTGGTGGAGAGGGTGAGTAAGTGAGACAAGATTTGGTTTTTGGGTTGTAGTGTTGTGCTGTAGAAAAGGGTCCTTTGTGCTGAGCATTCTTTATTCTTTCTCTAATAAATGGAATGAGGAAAATTAAGAGGACCCTTCATCCCCATCCACTCCATCCCATCATTTCATCCCTAATGTAATAATATCTCATTCCACTCAGTCACTTGCTAAACCTCATCCAGAATCCGACCCTATCTTGAACAGACCAGGCACTCATGAATAATCAGGATTGGAAATCAAGGTGGCAGTTGCAGTAGTTGTGTTCTGTAGTTGTTTGTTTCCAATGTGGCCGTGGTGTGTCGGCTGGGGGCTGTTCTGGACGCGTATGGGAAATGAGAGTCAATTCAATGTTGCAGAAGAGGGCCCTTGTTTCATTTTATCCCTTCCTTTCATATATATATCCCGTGGTTGCAGTTCTGTACTAAATGGGGTAAATATCGTTTTGGATAAAATTCCAAAGTTGCGTAATTTCCTATGATTTGCTCCATCTCCATTCCCTGGCTTCGAATCGAATCCATATCCAACTGTTTTATGAGCGTGTCACGACCCCAGTCCCAACCCAACCAAAAAGTTAAGGGAACTTTTTTTTTATTTACAGAGATTTTGTATTCCATCCATATCTTTCCCTTCCTCCCTTTAACCGTTGTTTGTTAGTTAAGGTCTTTCTCCACACTTAATTTTTTACGCTATATATCATCCCATCCCTTCCTCTGCCCCCACAGATCAGATCAGAAGAGTAACTAACTGCATGGGGTGCAGTTTGGATGTTACCCTACCCTTTCAGCATTCATCTCCATTGTGATCTGGGCATTATCATTATTATTCCATTTCAACTGTGTGAATATAAGGAGGGAGACGGAAAGTTGGGGTGAGGGTGACCAGACCGGACCCTAATTTTTTCCTGGATTGGGAGGAGGGAGAATTTGTTCAGTGTTGTGTTCATGAATCTCATCTCTTCATCATAATCATCAGATCAGATCATCCCCGGCGTTCCCATTCTCATCTCGACCAATGCAATGCATATTACTGAAATGTGCCAGACGGACAAAACCACGTTCCGCTCCATCACATCAGCTTTAGGCTATAGGCATAATATTCATTCTCCCTTTTAACACAAATGCATATGCGTGTGATGTATATGACCTAACCTAATCCAAACAAGAAATGGGATGATGGGATCGTGAAGGGCAGACACAACCAGAAAATATACCTACGTCCACGTTTTTTTGGAATTTTTGAAGGGTGAGATTAGATACAAACGCATGCAGAAGGGTAGAGTAATAAAAGAACAGGAAGGGGAAGGAAGCCTTAATTGGGAACCGTTTATTGTTGAATTTGAAATGGATTATAAGAATTAAAATACATTTCTGGGAAAAACATGACGCGGTTTTGGCTTCGACAGCTTTATAATGAATCCATCTGCCTTGTTCTAGTGTAGTACATAAATGATTTAATCTACTCAAAATAAAACACGTTGAACCTGTAGTTACCTAATTTATAATTGCATCGTGTCTCAAAACGGATGAAATAAAGAATCCTTAATCCGGTTAATTGTTTTCTTCGTCAAACTTCTGTTTGGAATGATTTCAAGCCACACTTTAAGTGGACTTGTAAAAGAAAATCTAACCTCACTGGTTTGATCTTGATATGTAGTGTGGGTGGATGTTACTTGGAAGGCCAAGTTAAGGATCTACTGGTTAAGGCAGGTCATGGTTGGAGTTTGAATTATAGTTGTCTGTCTTTCCACCAGTAGAAAGTGTCAAATCTCAAGTGTTCTCTTCAAAGTCATCAAAACACCATCCAACCCCCAACTGACTCCACTTATTTGTTGTCTGGTACTTTTGTATTACTTCCAATACAAAGTGTACATAGTTTCCAGCTTCATTCGTTACTTAGGGCTTTGTTACTGATTGGGTTTGGCTGCAGTGTTGAGTTGATTACCCAAAATTGAGGGTTTTATAAGAGCAGTAAAGTAAATTAAATATTTAGTTCCAGTCTGGTCTTCTCTGCCGGACGGATGCATTGCATGCAGCCAACAAAACAAGAACAATGTAACTCTTTTTCAACCACTCCTGTCCACTGCCACTGTCAATAACTAATCCTTACTCCAGTGAAGCCACTCTACAAAGGGTCCTTAGTGGCGAGCTGGTTTTCTAAATAAATGGGCTGATGCTCCCGGTCCTTAATAAGGACGCTGCTTGATTCGAGGGTTGATTTTGTTGAGTATGGGTTGACTGACTGACGGTAAATTGATATTTATTCGCACACAATAGATCCACGCTCCCACTCCGGCAAACTCTTTTTCATTTTACTCTCCGTGACATATGGTACAGATATTCCCACACATTTTGGAGAAACCACAATTTACTTTGAATTCTTTACAATTTGGTAGAAATAAGTTTTCGGCTACTTACTAACTACGTACTTGGCTAATAATAATCATGAGATTTTAATTACACGTGTTCTCATCTTCCATTGATTCTTTATGGCATGTGTGTGTGTAACCAAGTAGGCAAGTACATAAATGTCGTTTGGCTGGTTAGTTGGTGCCTAAGTAAAGAAAGGGGGACGAGTTTTGTTAACATGGTAAAAGTGATGGAACACCGATAGGAAAGTAGTGAAGGATGATATTTCACGACCATGATTCTCCTCTGCCTGTGGTTTGTTTGAATTGAACATTGTTTGCTTTATTATTAGCCGAGCCAATGTTGATTGTACTGTGCAAACAAGTCAAATGGTGATGTTTCCCCTGGCCCCAGTAATAATTTTACTCCTTGCTTAGCTCACTTGCACTTACAATCCAGTTTTGTACAGATAAATATTACATACGTCGCATGTCTGATATGAAATGATATGAATGCAGTCATTTCAAACTAAAATAGTTGGATGAGAAGAGGATGATCCAATATTCAAGATAGGAAGACCCACCAGTTAACCAATCTTTGTAAATAAATAGATCCATCTCTCTCCAATCTCCATTCCTTATCCTCTGCTCAATTCGGTTCACTTAACTTGCTTTTCCAACTGGGTGGGTGGGATGAATCAACTCAACATTAACAAATAATCAAACAAATAAATTTTATGTACACAATCGTCCTCCTGCATATCATCTCTCTTTGGAATTTTAAAAAGTGGATTGGGGATTTTAAGGATGACAGAAACATGAATTTATACATTTTCAGTGTCAGATTGACAACGAAAATTGTGTGCAATATGACACTTCATAAGAGATACACACCTTCCTTCCATGAACGGTATTCAATGGAATTAATGTTTGCTTACAGAGTTCATGAAAATTATTGAGAATTTCGATGTTTACATCTCCAGCTCAATCTTCTACTGTAACATATTTGTTTATCTCTGTTCTCTGCATCCTGCTATTCATGAGTGAACCGTTCCATTATCGTAAACGCCACGAAATACGACCAACGCGTCTAAAGTCCATGACAGACAATGTTGCATACGGAAAGTTGTGTTATGTCTCCCTCGGATCTGAATCGTTGAAGTGAAACAGGAAAAGGAAAATATTTGCACAGGCACAATTCTGGTAAATTTGCGATGTTACCAGTTGGTTGTCGGATGGATGCAACACTTCTACGAAATGCGTAGGTAGTAGTTCAACTGTCAGGTAATTTTGTCTGTCTATTCTCGTTAAATAATTTAGAAGTTGTGCAGTAAAATTTTAAGTGGATTGATAATTCATCCTTATCAAGCTTTACAATACATGATTAGTTTACTTTCATAAGAGATAGTAAACTAGGCCGCGTCAGTCTTATCCATTTCATCCACCGGGCAGTCATGTCTAAACATTGTTATCACCACTTGATGACGCATTCATCAATCAATCACTTTAAAGTATAATTGTGTAAACTGCAATATTTTCGTGTCCATTCAAATAGTGTCAATAAACTTGAGTTGACAAATTAGTTGTCGCAATTACAAGGGATCTTTGGCAGTTTAGTTAAGTGCATGTTTCCGGCATGAATTTAATTAATCGAACTAACAAAACTACTTGAACTGAAATGTTTACAAGATTTCCATTAAGTGTTGAGGTTGAGGTCAGATCAAGTTCAAATGAAATAGTAAAGTGGAGTAAGCTAGAAAGATTTGAAAATGTCATCAGTCACCTGTGTTTGTCGATATAATGTTTGTTGTATTTATATTACTGTGTGCCCACATCGTAGATAGTATATTAGTACAGAAATTGCTTATTCGAGCACGTAGTACGCATCACTCATCAACAACTCATAATAATTGAAATTGATGTGACGTGACAAAAAATCTCTCATGAGTCAATCAACCTGGTTGAACAACTAAACAGAAAAAATACTTTAAACAACGTGATAACCAATATCTCCTTGATTAGACTAAAATTGGCTGTCAGGAGTCAGTTGACTTCATCAGGGTTGACATGATGTGACATTATCCACCGTATTCAAGAACTTAAATGCAATGCATTGTAATATATACAAATATAATCACGTTGATGCTAATTGAAAGTGGGAAATTTCCGTGTATGGGTTTCCTACTTGTCTCACCTTTTTAAGATTAAGAGGACAAGTCAGTCACAGTCTATTCCGTATTTGTCATCGGCAATTACAGTAGCTGCATTAAAAAGTCATTTACAAATAAGAATTATTTATCTAGTTCAATCATCTTTTCAGCATGACAGTACAACTCAATAACAGTATTAATGTATTGATTAATTATGGTGAACTTTTGAACAGTTGGTGGAAGTAAGGCTTCTCAAAGTAAATTGTAAAAGATATATTCGATGTCTTCAATTTTTTAGGTAGTTGCTGATTATGACAAATACATTTTTGTATATTTTGGACGGCGCATAATTGTTTGTATTGTGATGTGTAAGTTTTAACTATCGGTATAAAGATTATTACTCAAATACAAAAATGCACTCTTGCAACTGAATTCAGGGGTTGATGTGTTAATAATTTGTTTGGCTTATCTGATCTCTTAGAATATTCTTTTCTCATGATTTTTTTAATAGAGTGCTTATATTTTTGCGCGTTTATTACCCTGATTGAATTATATTGCACAATTTATTGCTAAGACAGAAACTCGAACGGAACCTGTTTTTGTTTTATTACTTACTCCCTGCAAATCCATTTGTGTACGTGACATGCCATAACTTGAACCAAAAATAATTAATCCGACAGAACTGCAACTGGTTGCCAACATTTCATTTTCCTTTAATGACAACTGATTACATGGATTAAATAAAATAAAAATGATTTAATTGCTAATTAGCCACAGCCAAGTCGATCATATTTATGCATTCAAATGTGGTAATTAAACTTGGCCATATTTACCATTCAGTAGTGCTGATGACTATGAATAACCTACGCCCAATTAATTATCTGCATTCTGACGAGTTTGGTCTCTAGTTTACCACAACAAACTAAATGAAGCCTTTTGCTCATTGTTTTATAATATTGGGCAGTGACATCGAACTAATTGTAGTGACTTTTGCTTCTTCTTGGATTAGTTGCTCCTACTTTGCACTCCTTTGTTGAATTGAAGTTTAAGACGGGCGTGTGAAAATAATTCAATCTATTTAATTCAGTATTTTTATAATGGGATTCAGTCATTGTCAGGGGATTATTGGATAAGAAACCGGAGTCCGTTCATAGTTATGCTGATACGAAAGGCGATTCATTACGTTTTCGTTGTTTTTGTAAACGTGCAAATTTTGCAAATTCTTTTGTTTTTTTATCATTGGTATAAAAACATTTTAATTTGGCTTGACTGCAATTCTAAATAATGAGCAAAATCTTCAATGTAAAGCTCAGCATGAATGAAAATAATTAATTGCACTTGTGACATTCTCGACCTTTGTCATTTTTGCCTGGGTTATTCAAGTTCTATTAAACTTGTTAAGCCAGCCAACTTTGTTCGGTTTAAAACAGAGTGATGATTATTTTTGTAATTATCTTGGTAATGGAGAGTCAATTGATATTTATACACAGTTTTTCCGCGTATATCTTTTTTGTGTTGAAACTTTTTATAATATAATATTTAAAGTAGCCGTAAGCATTAAAATATTGATGATTATATTTCTTGTGCAATCAAGTGCAAAAAAATTAACTCATTGACATGGTGTTGTCAAACGAAACTGCCTTACATCACCTAATCCTTTATTGATCTAGTTTCATTTGACTTTATATTTTTGACTCTGAATACTCTCTGTCAGATCAAGTTTCTTAGAGCTTTGTTTTCAGAGTAATTCTTTTTCGTTGGTTTAGCTAACGCTTCAATGAAAAATGTACAACTGCGTAATGTATATTTAAATGCCCAATATTACTGGTTCATACTCGGAACTAAACATTAATCGCTGATAAAAATGGTTGGGGAACTTGACCAGTATTAATTTACAAATTTGAAATTGTATAGTCAAAATATCTTCAACAATGTAGGATCAGTTATTGCATGGTTATGACTTTTGAAGGTATTTATATTTATGTCGCGTTTATTTAATTGTGCGAATATAGGTACGCATAAGGCATATGTGTATGTGCATGTAAACATTGTAAAATTCCTGCAAAAGTAATTAATTACCTGAAGAAGTAGCTTAAGCTGACTCAGTTGTCGATGTCTGCATTTTTTTTAATGATCTGTAATTGTTGACGTTGGAATATTACGCGATACAACAAATTAGTTAATGTTTTTTGCTCATCAATTAATTTTTATATACAAAACACGAGAAATGTACATAATCTTTAATTTGTTTTTTTATTAATTGCAGACTGAAGTAGCAAAACGACTTAATGCCATCATTGCACAAATCCTACCATTTCTACAACAAGAGGTAAGCTTTCTAGATCCAAGCACTAATTGGATTACCGTTGTTGGAGTAAGTAAAGAATTTATTGGCCAATTAATTTGGTGTTTCTTATTGCTCTTGCTTGTTTATTTATTCCTTTATGACTCAAAACTTGTAAAATATGATACAGACTAAAATTGAAAAAAAACTTGTCAATTTTAAACACCTAATGCAAATACTGACTAGTTTGGAAAGTTCACTGGCTTTTATTGCGAATTTGACGTTCGTTGTAGGTATAGCGAATTTAAAATTAGATGGGAATCCCAAAGCCAATTTACTTTGTTGTTCTCCTCGTTGATTGTTATATTGACATTTTAATTGAATGCAATCGAATCACGATTCTTGTTCTAAGCAAATATACTTTTTTATGCTAGCTCACTTGACATAACGATAGTTTACTAAACTTTGGGATGAATAGGATGAAATGGCACCTTTTGAATCGTTTGCTCGATAAGAATGAGTATAGGATAACAAGTCCAATATTCTTTGTGCTATTTTTTAACTATCTATGAAATTCATTAGAGGACATCAGCATCAACAAAATGGAGCCAGGGATCTTTTTTGTCCGTCTTTTTTATATTGTTATGTGTTTTTTTTGTGAATATAAGAGCGTGTTTTCAAATCGTATATACTTATTTCAATAAAAAATATAATATGAACAATGGTTAATCCGCAAAAGGCACGAATTTTACTGAATTTAATTTGCAATGAAACTGTAATTCATAATTTAATTTTGATTTTTAATTTTCAGCACCAACAACAAGTGGCTACTGCGGTGGAACGAGCAAAACAAGTCACAATGACAGAACTCAATGCTATCATTGGGGTGAGTAATTTATAATATTGGGAACTTCTTTGGAGAAAGTCATGCAAATTGCTTTCTCTGGCGAATACCATCAAATAATTTACATTGACTCATGCCGATATGTTATTTTTTTGCAGCAGCAACAGCAAGGGCTCCAACAACTTTTGGTAAGTATTTGATGAACCTATTAAATTGTATTGCCATATTCCTTAATTTGCATTCCACCCATAAAGTTGCGAACCATGCTCAAATTGAAAATAAGGGTATTGGAAAATCGACCCATTTAAAAAAAAATTAGATTATATTTTCTGTAAAAATAATGAAAACGCACTAGAGTCATTTTTTCATTTTCTAAACCTCCATCCGCTCAAGCCTTCTGACCTCCTTTAAATTAAACGGGTTATCTATCTCATATCGATTTGAATTATAATATACAGGCTGACAGACTAGATTCGATTCGACTGGAGAAAATGATTACTTTATTTCATTATACCGAAATCAAATTCAAACAAGTATTTTTGACTTGTAGAAAATATCTGCATAAATTCCTATTACATTCCAATCTGTGGATGGGATGCAATCGTATTTTATCTCAGCATGAATTCGGTTGGATTGTTAGGAATATAGCTAGGGGTCCTTTTTTGTCCATCTGCACTATTTAGCTTCGTTTTGAGGTTTACTTCCACGTTTCTTTTTATGCTCTGCTTACAAATTAGTTGGTGCCACCAACTACAGCCGAACAGTTCCCTATATTAATCAAGACTTGTATCTTGATTCACTGTTGGAGAGCAAAAAAGCTAAATTCCTGAATCTAGATGTTACACATTTACCTAAATCATTAGACACGGTGTTTTCTGCTACCGCTGTTCACAAAACTGGCAAGAATTTTAATTTGGGAGGATGCAATGCAAATTGGATTGATGAATGGGTCACAGTTGCGTTTCCCAGTTAGATTAGCTTGTTTATTCAGAAAAGGGCTACACTGCCAAAAACTGTTCACTGCCTGACATGAAACATCAAAGCATAGATGAACTAGACACAGATTTCAGCCTCTTTGGTTTATCCACTAAATGGCAATCCCATCTCTATCGTTTATTCAATTTGCTTTTTATTTGGATTTTACGGTTTCGCAACAGTGCACATAACCCTTTTAATCCCTCTGCATCACTTCAATTTTGAAATTGATTGAAATTTTATTTCCTTCATTCCGTAAAGAGCTGAAAGTCAACCCTTAACGTAGGGCTTCACTGGAGTTTGTCACTTATGAATATGTCTGTTCAACAGGCCAATTCAATTACTGGATAGCTGGCTAACGGCAAATATTTTTAACGAAACAAAACCCGGGTCGACCACCCACCATTGCATATCGACGAATTTATTGGGTTGGATAAATGCACACACCAGTCACCAACCGCTGTATATATGGCTTAGCAATAATTCATTTCACTGAAATGAAATGGGATTATTTCATAAGAGTGAGAGCGTCATGTCATGTCGTGTCATACCGTAAAGGGCATCTACGGAAAACATGGCACGTAGTCGCATATGAGCTAAGTAGACATGGGACACTGTGGATGGATAGAAAATCATTTACTCGGAAGTTGATTAGAACTTATTGAATTATGAGTGAGAGGCAGTTGGGAGTTGGTCGAGTATTAGAGAGGAAACTGGGGGATGAGGAATTAGTTTAGTTGATTAGAGTTGAAGTGAGGAGTCATTTATTTGCCTTTCGTACATAACGACAAGGCTCAAGTTCTGTTTAGAAATGAACGAATAAATGCAAGTTGACATTTGAGCAATGTAATTTAGAAAATTCGCCGGATTCTGTGAAAAATGTTATTAATAAAGCTGCAACATTTTTCTAATAATTTTGTTTGCCTTCCTTTTTGCTTTAGTTGGGTGCCGGTGGCGGAGCTCCAGGCTCTGTTCCTCATCCCGGAGGTCCTGGAGGACTTCCATTAGGTCATCATTTGGCAGCTGCCGGCCTCCCACCAATGCCGGGAGGTGCCCCACTTCTAGGATTCCCTCCAGGTGGCCTTCCACCCTCTGTTTCCGGAGCTGGACCACCCCCACCAGGTCATGGTGGACTTCCCATCCCACAGCATCCACTCTCCATCAAGTCAGAACCTCGAGATGAGCATGGAGGGAATAAACACTCGGATGATATGAGAAATGCAAGTGAACGGAAAAACAGTTTGGCGTCCTTTTTAGAAGTGCTGTAAAATAATTCGTTTTTTTCAAATATTACAGAGAAATTCCATTTCCCCAATGGAACAACGTGAGAGAGAACGGGAGAGAGACCGAGAAAACCGAATGAGAATAAGATCACCCCCGTCAGAACCTGAAGCTCATGACTCCCATAAACGAAGAAAGGAAGAAATCAGTAAACAAAATGCCCATGATCGTGACCGAGACCGTGATCGGAATAATGGGGACGACAGCGATGGCGAGAGAAGTGACCAAGACCTTGTTGTTGATAGTTAATGAGGTTAGTAAATATTATGAAATCGCATACTTAAGAGTAGCACAATCATTTTTGTACTGACCTAATTTCATTAATTCCAGGACCACGGATCCCCCCGAGCCAATGGGGACACGAAAGAAGAAACATTTGGACCTCGCAGCTCTGAGAGACCGAGAAGTAGATCAGGTTCTAGTTCAAGCAGATCTACTCCTTCCTTAAAAATTAAAGATGTTCGTAAAAGACAAACATCATTACAAATTATTAAAAGGCCTTTAAGCTTTTCTCCTAATAGTCAACTGTTTTCTTTTTTCCAAAATAATAGGGAGAAAATTCAACAACTCCAAACTCCAAGTCTGTGACACCAACGCCAGGAATGCCGGGTGGTTCTGGAGGAGGACCCCGTCCACCAATGCCCTAATCCTTACTCTCCTGCTGCAGGAATCCGACCTGGTGACCCCGCCGTCCCCCCAGGCTATCCTCCAGGCCCACTTCATAATGGTGGAAATGTCGGATATGCTCGCCCCATGGTAGGTCTCCTATTTTTACACAAATTAACCCTTTTAAACTTGTATTGATTTATTATTGATCCTTCATCCACAATTAATCGGTCCAGTTAGTGGTTCCCATGCATGTTGGGTTAGTTTTTGGGTATAAACAAGTTTTTCCGTTTGGTTTAAGTATACATACGTATCAGCACGACATGCATGGGTTCTAATAAACATTGTACTCTTCGGGCTCCTTTCCGTTTAATTTAGAAAAAAAGTTGTTTGGAACGGTGCAACCTTTAAAATTCTTTTCTTGGATTAATTGGAGGGTCCGGATCACGGAACTCAGTATACTACTTATGAACGAGTATGTACATGGGAGAAGGTAGATGATGCGGGATTGCTTTCGGCGACCGGTCCTCCTCCAACATAATATTACATACATTTGTTTTTTTCCTTCCTTCCCCTGGAGTAGTTGAGTAATGGGTTTAATGAGTATTATTTACAAGCGAAAATAAAGAGCTTCAAGATTGTTATGTTGCTAGAATCTTGTTCGAGTAGAATACAATTTACAATCCTGAAATTGATGGCAACTCAGCCTCACTTATCTGTAGTATGCAATGCAATACCTTCACAGTGTGTCTTTTCACTGGACTCCTTCAAAAAAGGAGTAAAAACATGTTCAGTTTCTTGCATTCTTCAAAGTACATGAATTCCGTAGTTTGTAAATGTAAATTAGATAAGACTGATTATGGGAGTGGGAGTGGGAGGGACGATGCAGTTCTTAATTTCCTTAATTCCTTTCTGAGTGGGTAGACCGAATCTTGCAATTTTTTCTGATAATTTGTAACAATGTCGACTAAAATATCAACATTAAGTTAAGAAAAGTTTGATTGAATTGAATGAGATTGAAAAATGTTTTGTTTTGCATCGTGGTATTTAGTTCGTTAGACCATTTTGTGGTAATTTCATTAAATGGGAAATTTTAAATTAATGATTGGAATAATGTGCAAACTGAGCAGTAGTTAAAAAATACAGGATTGCGTGTCAATTATGAAGACAATTGTAGTACTAACTCCTGGTTTTAATTTTATTACAGGTGAACTTTGAAGGCCACCCTTCTCGAGGATCTCAATTACCTCCTAATGGAAATGGCTTGCCAACTCTACCTGGGGGAAAACCGTGAGTCCTTTGAAATTTTTAAACAATTGCGATAATATGTTAATGCATTATTATTTATTTATTTTTTGCACAGTGCATATTCCTTCCATGTATCGGCGGATGGTAAAATGCAACCAGTACCCTTTCCCCCAGATGCCCTAGCTGGACCAGGAATCCCACGACATGCACGACAAATAAATACCCTCACCCATGGCGAAGTTGTGTGCGCCGTGACGATAAGCAACCCCACAAAATATGTGTACACTGGGGGCAAAGGATGTGTCAAAGTCTGGGATATTAGCCAACCTGGCTCAAAAACACCCGTGTCCCAACTGGACTGTTTGCAGAAAGACAACTACATTCGATCCGTGAAATTGTTACCGGATGGAAGAACACTAATTGTGGGTGGGGAAGCTAGCACCATTTCAATTTGGGATTTGGGTGGCGTTGGTCAACCTAGAATAAAAGGAGAATTACCGTCTTCTGCCCCAGCTTGTTATGCCCTTGCAATTTCACCAGACTCTAAAGTAAGAGGAAAGAGAACTGACAATATTTTTGATTTAAAGATTATTTGTGAAATTTGATGTCAATTACTAAATTCTATGATCTTTGTTTCACTCAGGTGTGCTTCAGTTGTTGCAGTGATGGGAATATTGCTGTTTGGGACCTCCACAACCAAACTCTGGTTCGCCAATTCCAAGGTCACACCGATGGCGCAAGTTGCATCGACATTTCCGCGGATGGCAGTAAACTGTGGACAGGTGGACTGGATATTTGGGACCTCCACAACCAAACTCTGGTTCGCCAATTCCAAGGTCACACCGATGGCGCAAGTTGCATCGACATTTCCGCGGATGGCAGTAAACTGTGGACGGGTGGACTAGATAACACGGTCCGTTCTTGGGATCTCAGAGAGGGTCGTCAACTTCAACAACATGATTTTTCCTCCCAAATATTTTCGTTGGGGTATTGTCCCTCTGGAGAATGGCTGGCAGTTGGAATGGAAAATTCTAACGTTGAAGTCCTTCACTGTACAAAACCTGACAAATATCAGCTACATCTACATGATTCTTGCGTCCTTTCACTTAAATTTGCTGCGTGTGGAAAATGGTTCGTGTCAACTGGAAAGGACAACCTGTTAAATGCTTGGAGATCTGTAAGTTGTGACAATGATACTTGCATTGATTCAATAAGTAATGCTTGCTTATTTGTGAATAATTTTTGTATTACAGCCGTATGGTGCCTCCATATTTCAAGTATGTATTTTTAACTAACTTATCTTATGATACATTGGTACATTTGGCACTTGATTAATGAGACTTTTTTGTATTACAGTCAAAGGAATCGTCCTCTGTTCTTAGCTGCGATATTTCTGCGGATGATAAGTACATTGTCACGGGGTCAGGAGATAAAAAGGCAACAGTGTATGAGCTCATTTATTGAGAAAAAGAGGAAAAGCTACGCCACAACTACTACGCCACAAGACTTACCTAATACCTTCCGAATTGCTTTTGTCCTGTTAGTTTTCTGATTCCTGTCTTGTTAGATTTGACTTGGTTTCCTTTCGGATTTGTTGAAGGAAGTTTATTGTTTTTTAGCCACCGTTTTAGAACGTTTTCAATGTTATTAGATAAATGCAGAATAAATTGCATGTATTCATTTATAGTTTTTCTCAGTTAATCTAAAATTATTGGTTTCACTTGTTTTTTTTACTAGCTGCTTGTTACTTGTTTTGGTATGTTCCTCCCCCATTTAAAAATGGACTTGAATTTTGAGCTGTAATCTATATTAAGTTTTAACGTAAAGCTCAATTTACTCAAACATATTAAAAAAAGTTATAAAACGAATGCATTTTGTTAAAATATTAAGGAGGAGTAAAAAGTACAATTTTGCTTATAGGAAAATGTAAATACTGTACACAAAATATTCTGTATAAAATATTAAATGAATTTGCGAAGTAATTTCCGTGGTATGCATTAAGGATATTTTCTGCTAGTATAAATATAGTTGTTGTAGCATGAATAAGATGAAACAGAGTTTCATGAAAAATGTGTTAATGAGCAAAGTATCATGCGCAAAATAACACTAAAATAGATTACTCAACTTTATAATATTTATAATATTTTGTTATTATGCATTTCTATGTTGGTTCCTCACTAATTTCCCCTGAATTAGGACGATTACCCATTACCATAATTGAAACGTATGCATTTTAATTAATTGTTAATCTTCAATAAGTACTAAACGGTAATAAATTAAGTAAGAAAATAAACTACCTTTCACCGACTTATTCTATTATAAGTCTGAAAAATTGAAACAGATTAGATAGCAAGGAAAATAATGATTGACGTAGAAAGTAGTAAGAAAATTATTAAATCTACCATTTTATCAACTTTTTAATTCTCGAATAAATATTAAGATTGATACAAATTTGTGCATGTCGTACCAATTTATTCATATGCATATACTCCGGAAAGCAAAAAGTGAAATAATTGAAGGCAATCTTATCCATTTTGTAAACTCAACAACATTTTTATTCTTTCAATAATCTTGACACAGTGTTTACCATTTATTCCACATATCTGAGTATAGCAATTTCGTTTCAGTTGACATTTAAATTACGGGCATCTCAGAATTTTTAGAAATACAACACTATTCAAACTTCGTTTTTTAAACTCCTGTCTTAGTTAATAACAATAAATTTTAAAATCTTTACTAAATCAATGAATGCAAACACAACTAAAAGTGTGACAACATTTTACCATACCATATTTTTCTCCAAATTTTGTTCTCACGGTCACATGCCTGCCTACGGTAATTTATAAGTACACTAGTACCAATAACATCCAAAGATTACTAATATAATTAAATTAACTTTGGTTAATTTGTGGTGACTTATTTTTCATTCATGAGTATCATATCATGCCCGGATTGCAAGATAAATATATTTTAATGTAAAGCTTGCAGTAAATCATCAAATGCTTATCGGCATCTTGCCAGATCAAAAGTTATCTTTAAATTAATATTAAATCAGACTTCCATTTCTAACATACTCTATTAATGAGGGTCCCTCCCGTTATTTTAATATTACAATTTATGCTAAAAAGCTACAAGTTTCAAAAATTCTGACCAGTTTTGGATTACAGATTGTCGAATATAAATCTAAAACTAATTTAGTAAAATATCGCAGCATGCATGGGGATTTTACGATGTTTTTTTGTAATTTTTGGTAAGGACCGTTTCTCGTATAATCCAAAATTATATAATATAATTTGGTACAATTCGAAAAAGTACAAAATCTGTACAATGTGATTATCTACGTCTATCCATACGAGATTTTTATGCAATATATTAATACTTTACAAGTAAACCTACAGCAGTATAAATTTAAATTTTCAGGTTTTTTCTTTAATTAAGCATTCATTTAATAAACGACTTCATAACCGGTGGCTTTCTTATCCAGTCACGATCTACTTGTCATCCAAACAAATGTCACAGCATAGCACGGAGGAGGATTACTTGGACTGTGGAAAAAATTACATGTTTAAATAAAATTCCAGCCAGGCTCATATTAAATTCGTTGGATGAATTTTACTTTTTTTTAATGCTTTCCGTAGTTTATAATCCCATTCCGATTCTTAATAAATGAGCTCATACCTAAAAATATTTAAAAATTTCATTTTTATTAAATTACAGTTTTTATAAGTCAAGGTCATAAAGGTTATAAATGATAGAAAGGGGGGCATTACACGGTCCCTTTTTTATCTCCGGACCCCGTGACAATGTATTTATCATCCGCAGAAATATCGCAGCTAAGAACAGAGGACGATTCTTTTGACTGCAAGAATAAATCATCATTAACCAAGTGTCAAATTTAACAATTTAGCAAATCTCCGGATCCCGTGACAATGTATTTATCATCCGCAGAAATATCGCAGCTAAGAACAGAGGACGATTCTTTTGACTGCAAGAATAAATCATCATTAACCAAGTGTCAAATTTAACAATTTAGCAAAGATGTTGTTTTAAAAATACATACTTGAAAAATGGAGGCTCCATAAGGCTGGAATCATTAAAAAATTAATCATAATTGGGCACATGTAAATATTGCATTATAAGGAGTGAAATGCGCAAAAACTCACAGATCTCCAAGCATTTAACAGGTTGTCCTTTCCCGTTGACACAAACCACTTCCCACAAGCTGCAAATCTTAATGATAGCACACAAGAGTCGTGCAAGTGGAGTTGGTATTTATCTGGCTTGGTTGAATGAAGGACTTCGACGTTAGAATTTTCCATTCCAACGGCCAACCAGTCCCCGGTGGGACAATATCCCAGAGAAAAAATTTGGGAGGAAAAATCATGTTGTTGAAGTTGACGACCCTCTCTGAGATCCCAAGAACGGACCGTGTTATCCAGTCCACCTGTCCACAATTTACTGCCATCAGCGGAAATGTCGATGCAACTTGCGCCATCGGTGTGACCTTGGAATTGGCGAACCAGAGTTTGGTTGTGGAGGTCCCAAACAGCAATATTGCCATCACTGCAGCAGCTGAAGCACACCTGAGTAAAAAAATTGAAATCAGTACAAAATTCTTTGATTGGCAAAGTACGAATAAAAATTCCAAGATATACTTTCGAGTCTGGAGAAATCGCCAAGGCATAGCAAGCAGGGGCGGAAGAATTGAGCTCAGCCTTTATCCGTGGGGTGGGGCTGGCTAAATCCCAAATGGACAAGTTGCTAGCTTCCCCACCCACAATTAGCGTCCTTCCATCCGGCAATAGTTTTACGGACCGGATATAGTTATCCCGTTGTAGACAGTCCAATTGAGACACTGGCGTCTTGGCACCGGGTTGACTAATATCCCAGACTTTAACACATCCCTTGCCCCCAGTGTACACATATTTTGTGGGGTTACTGATCGTCACAGCGCACACAACTTCACCATGGGCGAGGGTGTTGATTTGTCGTGCATGTCGTGGGATTCCTGGTCCGACAAGAGCGTCTGGGGGAAATGGGACTGGCTGCATTTGACCATCTGCAGATACGTGAAAGGAGTATGCCCTGAAACGAAGAATCCAAATATAAAAATGCACATTCAATACTGTTTTTGTAATCATGTTTTTAAAACAGCAACTCACGGCTTGCCCCCTGGAATTCCAGGTAGTCCTCCAGGCCCGAGTGCTCCTCTCATGGCGGAATGAGGGTCATACCCAACCTGATGCATAATATTCATCAAAGACTACGAATTAATGGATGAGGTTGCCTGCATTCAGAAAAGTAATTTGAGTTTTACCAATGGTGGTCTATAGCTATTGAGAGATGGACTGATGCTGTTGTGAAGGTAGGGCGGGGCAGGTCCTGGGAAAAAGAAAGGATCTTTGATTCAGTGATAAGACGACTTTCTCCGAAAATGACATTACACACTCATCTCAATTCTATAGCTATGAAATTAAATTATTACCAAGTGGTGTAGCCCGAGCCATTGGTTTGATGCTGGATGAACTGGAGTGAGATCCAGAATTTGGTGTTGTAGATTTTCCAGTGGGAGTGGTCGGTTTGTCGTCCTTTTTATGGCTGGATGGCGTACTTGAATTTGAGGAACCTCCGCTTCTAGGACTGGAATAGAGATAAAATACCAAATCTTTGAAAATATCAGGTGCCAATTAATTCATTACGGCCCGGAGACCTTAATTCGTCCTACCTGTGTGGGGGTAAACTGTAATCCTTGTTATTATTTTTCTTATCAATCCCATTCTCTCTTGGGGAACTTGTCCCATTTCCATTTCCATTTGGAGGTGTGAGTGGTTCCTGTAGGAAAAATTAAAATTTCAGACTTTTTCATCCCATGTGAAGTTTGGTTAACAGAAAGCTAAGTAAGCTCTTCAATTTCTCAATTACTGGCAAAAACAGGCAATTAAAGTAAATGAGCCTGACCCGAGTTGCATTCATTTACTTGGAAGCCAGCCCCAAATGGGTGGAATTAGACTTAAATAATTAGAAGAACCACTGGCTCCTGTCTAATAGATGTTGATGCTGGTGGCTGTGGAATGCACCCCGGTGAATGAAATCGCCTGCCTGGTTTAATTACTCAATAAATTACGGGACAAGTTCGTGAATGAGCCACTGAACTCGATGGGATTGGACCTTGACTAAACTACAATGAACCAAGACCGAGCCGGGAGTAATTAAACTAACCTAGTCGGGTTTTGCTGGCTTTGATACTAAAACGCCATTCAGTGTTAATTACTCTTTCTTCTACGATGTGCATTATGGTCTAAACTAAAGTGCCCCTATTCTTCTATATAAGTAGGTAATCAAACAAACATGATGATATGTTATGTCACCGGTTGGATATTTGGTACAAAAAAACAGACGCATTGGCAGCTAAGCAATCGGATGAAACATCAAATTTTTTCATGCACCACAAAGTTGACAAAACATAAACAAATAATCATAGCTATAAAAGTACAAACAAGGTAAATCTTCAAAATATTAGTTCCTTTATGTCCGTTACATGTCCATCTTAAGAAGGATTTCTAATTAATTTGATTGACTAATGGAACAATAACCTAATCTAATCAACTTTTTTTTCTTAATCTCTTCAAGTTAACTCATACAGCAAATCCGACAACAAAATCAAATTACAAAACATGTACCTTGGTTTTGTAACAGACATGATATGTTGCTAGTTTCTTATATAAGTCAGTCACAACCACAATTTACTTATTTGCAATTAACCCACACAGTGGGAGGCTGAAACTATATAGCTGGAGATGTAGTTGACTTAACCTCATACATGTTTCTACTTAATTTATTTTATTTGGGATAAAAAGTGGTCAAACTGGATCATCATTTTATTTCATTCACTCAACAAATCCGACCCGACTTGACAACAACAGATCATTTACAAATACTTTTATTATTCGTAACAAACTTGATCTCATTTATTTCACATTCACCTCACAACCCATCACCATTTGTAGTTTTGTTTGTTTGTAAACTAGAATTGGTGAACATGTGAATATGTAATTAAGTGAAAAAAACTTACCTCATCCACAACCAAGTCTTCTTGATCACTCTTCTCGCCATCGCTCTGTAATTATTGGAGAAAAATGTCATCAATTTGCATAATAATGAGGATTTTTTGTTGCCCTTCATCACAATTATCCCGGCACTAACACAGTGTACGAACAATTACAATTAGAGGGTTGTAAGGAGTGGTCTAGCAATCAGGTTCAGGTTTCAATTGTACTAACTCCTTGGCGTGGATAGACATTACTCATCAATTCAATTATTTTTACATTTTTTTTATCTTTATCCATCTGCTTTCTTAAACTTTGCATGGCTTTTAACAATAATTAAAACTGGTACTAGAACTAAATTATGTTATTTATTGATCCGGGTAAAGAAACCCGTTGGTATTTACCTGACACGGCAAATGTGCAATAAACAATTATTTCTTCAACTATTGAATGATGACTTTCAAATGAAAACCGTCATTTATCGCCCACGACGAAATCCATTTACTTTCAAAGCATATTTTGCTCTATCTATTCCATTCTCCATCCTTCTCTTTCTGCCAAGTTATTGTCTACTATAACATAATAAGTCAGAAACATAAATGCTTATTTGGAAATCTGAGATGTCACCACTACTTTTGGTAAACTACATTTTCCTCGTACGTCTATCCCCAATAAGATCTTGACTAAGGATAAGCTGGGGCCAAGAAGAGAGAGCATGAATGAGCAGTAATAGTGGGCGTGGCAGCTAGAGCGTTGTGTCGTATTAGTATTTGTCACTCTGTGAATCCACTTTTGGAGAAATGCCACATTTTAAAGCAATCAGAGGAGAAGGGATGGATCCTTGGTTGCTGACCGGAAAAAAGAGTTAAAAGTTTTTTGGCCGCTTAGCTTACTTTCTCCTTTTATGTTCTTTTTTTCTTTGTCGTTTTATGGGGAAATGGATTGATATCGCTCGCTCCGTTGTATCCACTCAATGATTGAAGAGGAAGGTGCGGAATGGAGGGCAGACCAGATAAAAAAAGCAAGTGGACATTGTACAGAAGACTGCATTGCACACAGGCCATATAAAAGGATCAATTTGTTCCTTGTCCAAAAGAGTTTGTGAGACGGGAAGTGGTGGTCAGTTGGCTACAGTAGTGAAAAATGTCCTCAAGTAGAATGTTAGTTGGAGAAAGGAAAAAAGGAAAGTAGTTGGAGATAGAGCAAAGGGCAAGGACGGGATGGATTTTTAACCATTACATCAGCTGGAGTTCGCGTAACTGCAACTTTCTTTTCTACTTTCTTTGCCAATAATTCTTGGAAATCGAACTGCACGGTATTTACAGAAATATGTTTAGAAATTTATGAATCAACCTGATTTTTTGACTTGCCTACAAATTAAAAAAAATATCTCCAGTCCAGTCTTAGCTTGCGCAGCTTGTGCCAGATTATGCAGCAAAATTTATCACTTATTTCACTTTGTGTAGCATGCAAGCCCACTTTCTCTGAGATATCCTGATGTTCGTAACATGGATTTATTTAGTACATATTATCCGTGCTAAAATTTCTGAATTGATTAGACGAGTTTGATAAAATCCCTCAAAACCAGTATAGATTGTCATTTCGCTTTTTTATTATTTCGAGCTAAAAGCAACTTACATCATGTGGTTTTTCCTCCCGTTTAGGACGCTTTGGCTCCGAATCCGGACTACTTCGTGGTCGTACCCTGTCCCGATCACTGGGCGAGAGAGAATTCCTCTATAATTTAAAACAAANCCGTTTAGGACGCTTTGGCTCCGAATCCGGACTACTTCGTGGTCGTACCCTGTCCCGATCACTGGGCGAGAGAGAATTCCTCTATAATTTAAAACAAAAAGGAAATTAGATTTAAAACAGATCGTATGTATTCAGAACAATGCTCAATTCCATATTTTCATCCTTATGCATGCGAACATTCCTTCGCTCCTTTCCAATTTTGCTTAGTCAGCTCGGACAACGTAAGTTATGTATAGGAAGCAAGTTGAGTTGAGTGGGTTATCGTATCATCGATTACATCTCAATTTATGGGTTTTATTCCTTCCTGTACCAAAATATTTAAGCTTAGTCAGCTCGGACAGCGTAAGTTATGTATAGGAAGCAAGTTGAGTTGAGTGGGTTATCGTATCATCGATTACATCTCAATTTATGGGTTTTATTCCTTCCTGTACCAAAATATTTAGAGTTCTCTCTAACTATTTGGTTCAAAGCAGTTTCGCGGATCAGCTTTTGGGTTTATTTTACCCTACAAAAATAATTATTGTCAAAAAATCCATAATTCCTTCGCAAATTAGATACGTAAAGTACTACAATATTAGGTCACAAATTATTTCACAACTGTCGATTCTTATCTTGCTCATTTATTTTCAACAGACTCACTTGAGTATTTTACTACTTAAATCCCTCCAGGCTCATGCAATCCTATTAGTACCAACCAAGAAGGGATGAGAATGAACGCACTAGCCGAGGTGGAGGAAGATTTACCATTATTTTATGCAAGCCAATAGATTCTTAGATTGGATTGGATTTATCGATCACCTCCAGCCCAGTCTCAATTTACGAGCTCACAGATGCATGAAATTGATAAAAAAATCTTCCGGTGAATCAAATCAAAAACATGTGAAACCACCACTCAGATCAAATTTCGTTTTTTTCCTTGATACGCGTACATTATACTAGCAGGAGCAGTGAGTCGTCAATCGCAGCGGTGTGGCATGCCATGGCGTGATCTAGTTGGTTTTTGATACGATCCATGCAAAAAATTTAAATTAGTTCCTTTCTCATTCATCCATGACCAAATAGAGAAAAAGAGAAAAATGAAATGACAAAAGTTTTTTAAATATTTTGTCTTGATTCTCTTATTCCAAGAATAGAAGAAGTTATGTTGAGCCAGAAAACCAGAAAATTACCAAAATTACATCTTTCAAAGTTTTCAAACCAAGCTGGTAATTTTTTTAAATTTGCTTGAATAAAGATTAGTGAGATCGAAATGGAAAGACAGAAACACCCACGGGCAGACACATTTTTACTTTTACGCTTCACGCTCAGTTAACTTTCTCCTTGCCAATGGATGGATGATTTTTTAGTCAGGATCCGGAGGAACGGATTTATTTACGCCATCCATTCCATCCATCCCATAAGCTCAGTCAAGCTAAACCATACAGAAAACAACTCTGGATTGGATTGAGATTCTTCTTCTCGTCATGAATCCTCAGCACTACACCGCATTTTTACTCTACCTAGGTATAGTATAGTGCAAAGGTGAAGGAATAAAAAGTTCGTAAGGATCGAGAGGGCATGATGGTGAAGGGGAAAAAAAGAAATATGGAATAAAATGAAATAAAATAAACCGTTTTACAAGCGAGGTGTAACCAATGAGCGAAATTTCAGAGGGGCGGTTGGACTGTTGCATTAAATGTTCACATTTAACATTAGATCATTACGAGGCTAACGCACGCCAAAAAAGTGTCAAAATCTAATCTTCCTTCGAATATTTGTAACAAAACTGTTTGACTTTCATCCGGGCCAGTGCTTGTGAAGTTTCAATACACCTGTTCTAAATATATGAAGACAAAAGTCACCAAAAAATGTTTTAGCCAACAATAGCCAGGGTGCCCATTGGTCACAGGATCAAGCTGTATTAAGATCATTTAATTTGTTCACCAATTATTACGATGACTAAGTATGTAACGGACAGACAGACAAAACGGTCTCATAAAAAGAAGTTTACCCACTAATAAAGATGGAGATTCGTAAGGAAGAGACGAGAGGAAGGAAGGGAATGGAATAACTGAAGACAGACGCGATATCGTTAAAGGCTGACGTGGTTGGCATAAGTGATGTGCAGTGCGGATGCTGACGACGCCGGGTGTTGAATAGTTGGAGGGGAAGCTAAACTAAACCTTAAATCCGAATCAAATGCTCGGTGGAAAAATCTTGAAGAAACCATCAATGATCACACCACATCAATGATCAAAGCCCGGATGGAATGGGAGAGTTCATGAATTGCTCCCAGCAAAAATACAGAGCAACCCGATGACAGACTACTACTTTGCACCAGGCTCGATTTCATAACAAGAAAACACACTGAGTGTTTACATGTCTTACTCTCATCTCACCCTCCCAACTTATATGGATGAAGAGAATTTCGAGCATTTTGAAGTTTCACATCAACACTCGTTCCCTAAGCTGGGTCTCCCAAGGGCTTTCTCCATATCTGATTATTCCCACCGACAAACCAAACAGTATTTGTTTTCCTGTCAGTCAATCCACCAACCACAATCCAAATCCTAAACCAAAACCTCACTTTAGTCACGATCCCATATATCCATCTATTCTCTTACTCTTTCCATCCTTAGCCACGCTTCCCCGCTCACTAATGTACTCTATCTGCATTATCTGACAATAATCCTTTCTTCGAACCAGAACAACATGTATATTATCCCATCTAATTTAATATATTGCATGTTTTAAACACCATACTAATCTAACTCACAAATTGTGGTTTCGATTACGTCATAATTTATGATTTAAAACAAACTCAAACTTCATTTGTGATGGACGGTGGTGTGTTCAACTGTAAATTACCAAGTCAAACGTCACACATTAGTTTATTGATGTTGTTGTGTGTGAATTAAATTGTGCTCAGTTGGTGCTCAATCCAGTAAAAAAACGAGTAAGGAACAAAAGCCCAGCAGACTGCCGAGTGGGTAGACGTAGCTATAAGCCGAGTTAGTGGAAATAGGAAATGGGAGGTGATGGTTGACCGAGTAGTGTAACGATTTGTTTTTGTAGTAGCAAAGCAAGGAAGTAAAAGTAAAGAGCTTTCACTTTTTCACTTGAAAGGAGAGAAAGCAACTGCCGAACAGCCACCAGTGCCCCCAGGAGGTCGGCCAGGCAAGGAAAGCAAAGCAAGAGTTCCTTGGTTGGTTATGGTTGGATTCCTTTTTCTCGGTTAAAATACACATTTCCATTCACTTACTTTACTCTTGTACAAAACAGCGAGGACACATGCAATCTCATTCGAATTCTGGACTACATCCCACATCCAAAAACATCCTAGGGCAGAAGCAATATACTGCTACACTACCTACATATTACTTGGGTGCATTACTTTCTCTTCAATTGGCTCGTGCAATTCAGTTCAGTTGCCTGCAAACTCTCTCCGGAAATAAACTTTCATTTTAAAACGCATTTTTAAAATGAGACATTTTTCTTTAAAATGCTTTCGTTTCTTGAAACACAGTTATTGAATGACCCTTGACAGACAGTGCGGATGCGAGTCGTAAATGTGAACTCTTGCTGAAGGCCTTTTCGGCGTCTACTGCGGTTCTTCATATCGTTTTGTTGTGTTCGGTCGACTGAAGAAGAAAACGTGCATCACATTATTTGAAAAAATTTGGATTTGTTGAAGATCCTACAATTCCTCCGGCATGCATACCACCAACCAACCAACCAAGACCATGCTTTTAGAAGAAGAAGAAGAAACAAGGCAGGAAATCCACTTCCCCACTCAATTTTTCATGGCTTGGCTTGTCTTGCTTTCTTCTCCTTGGTTCAGTTCCTTCTTTCCTTGAACAGAACAGAAGGAAATGACATGACATGGCCATCCCTGCCGTATATATATATATATAGTCATAGCTATGCATACATATATTTAGTCTATTTCATTTTATCCCAGTTTCTTTTCGGTCAAAGCAATACTTCTTTATTTTCTACAGGGAGGAGGCAGGTTGGAGTGGTGGAGCCTCATAAAAAGCTAGGAAATCCCTTTCATTTCATGGATTCCGGATGGATAAACCACCCACCCGGGTTTTATTACGTATTCAAAAGGGAAATCTCCGCACTGCTCCCATTCTCGTCCTCCTCAACTGGATTCAGCAGCCTCTTCTTCTTTATTCCTTGGAGAAATAAAAAAACGGGAGGGCAAATAGGCTAAGGTTGGTTGGCATATAACCATCTAGTAGAAGGAGCAGACTGTGACAAGACATGGCATGGATAATATAAAAGGCATAAAAACTCTCTTCCTTTTCTTTCTTTCCATGTCTTCTTCTCCCTACTCACTCATCATAATACAAAGTCAGGCAGGTCAAATCAGGCAACTCGATTTACTTTTACTTTACATAAATAGAATGGTTTGGTAGAGTATATTCTTCTGCTGCCTCTAGCCATATAAATCTATTCGTATAAGTTGGATGAAAACTGTAAAAATTATCTCCAATCATTCTCAAACAGCCCATCCTTGCTACTTCTCCTGATGATAGTCTCCATTCCATTATTTGATGGCAATAATGATTTCGGATATAAAATCATAACTTAATTGTATGATGCGAGTGATACTATTAGTTTTTGGGATGAGTACCCGACTTGACTCGCAACTTTTTATGTCTGCCATAATTCTCAGAATAAATTCTGGGATTTTATTGATTTCTCGTAAAATAAGTTTCTCTCCATTAAACATAGCTTTAGACTGGAGTGGAGCCCATGTCCGGGTGGTTGGTTATATGTTACGGCTGAATGAGAGTAATAAGAGAAAGAGCGAGAGTGAGAAGGAAATTCCCGACGGAGATAAAACCATTAATTTGATGGCAACTTTGTGAGTGCTAATGAACCACCACAGCACCAATTTACACCCGACTACTCTTAGAATAGCGTGGTAGTGGTGGCTCCTGGTGAAAGTGGCGGTGGTGGTGCATCTTGATTCTCCAATTTACATTCATTTCTCTACCCAAATTGTTTCCAACTCAGTTCCACCCAATTTCCATCTTTCTTTATTACTGTCAACAGCCTCCAGTGTAGCCAACCAGTGTCATTTTGTTGGTTGGGGTGCTACTATATACCCAGAGTGCGGTTTTAGGAGACAACCCTCGTATCCCTATTCCAGGTTCATATTTCATTTGTTGATGGAATAAATATATGGAAGGATTTATTTTAGAGGCAGCTCCGAGAGAGAAAATTTGTACAAAATGAAATGAAGAATGTTGTATTCTCAAGAGTTGGGTACAGGAAGAAAAAGCTGTTGACTTGACGCTATGGTCTGTAGCGAATAAAGTAAAACATCCACGGTGCTTATCATGTACGGTGCACATTTTGTGAACTCAACCAAACACAACCAAAGCCGACCCGAAACTCAATCCAATCTTTACTTTCTCTTTACTTACTTTATTTGACTTTACCTTTGGCTGGGCTTTAGGTTATGGGTTCACTTCGTCTCCCAACTTTCCCTTCTTTCCGCATGTACAAGCACTTACTTTCACCATTGCATTCAGCTCAGA